>PVIR01006519.1:40276-65640 GCA_004026965.1 Petromus typicus
CAATCCTCCTGCCTCTGCCTCCCGACTGCTGGGATTACAGGCGTGAGCCACCACGCCCGGCACTGTGGTATGTGGTACTGGTTGCTGCTGGGTGTGGGTCTCCACACCCAGTATTGTTATGTGGTTACCGGGGAATCGAACCCGGGCCCTTGCGCTTGCAAGACAGGCGCCGGAACCACTGAGCTAACTCCCCGGCCCCTCGGAGCCTCTCTTTGATGACCAGTTTGGTCCCTGTGAAATCCAAATGGGCATTGTGGGAAATGAGGACAATGACAAAATGTCTTTTTATCTTTTCCTCAGTGTCAGGCAATGGTCTCCACTCCTCCCCTCCTCACTGAAGGGTCTTCAGCGACACCCTTTCTGTAAGCCTTGTATCTGACCACAGCTGAGGAAGTACAGCAGAATACTCTAAGCCAAATTACCCAGAAATCTTTCTCAATGAAAAATCAGTTCAGTCTCTTTTATGCTCCCATAACTTCTATTACCTGCTGTTGTTTGAAAGCACCTTTAACTAAAACACGAAAAGGGCTATTTGCAATAATTTTAAGAATATAAAAAGCACGTTGTGTCAGTCAGCTTTCTTGCCTTTGAGACACAATACTTGACACATACAACTTGAACAAAAGTTTATTTTACTCCATGGTGTCAGGAAATGCAGTCCACAGTCAACTGACGTCAAGGCGGAAGGTCACAAAATAAAGCCGCTTAGGTCATAGGAATTGGTGGCAGAGTAGTAGAACTGTGTCAGAGAGAAAGGGAGCAGGGACCATCACCGGCCCAAGGCCATCCTGACCCACCCAGACATGCCCAGGAGCATGCTGTGCCCGTCAGCCAGGCCTGCTGCATCCAATGAAGTGGACATGTAAGGATTAAATGTTATGTATCTTCTCATTTTATTTAAATTTTAATCAGAAAATCCTTCTCAGTCGAGAGAAAAAAATAAATGTATGTGTGTACACATGTTGTGTATGTGTACCACACACATATGTATGCACACACATTTGTATTCTGGAGAAAGTGCTGGTAAGGGAAATATTTGTATTGTCAAAGCATGTTGACTAATCTGTGTTCATTCACCCCATCTCTAGAAATAGCACCAATAGCAATGTAACATCTAAGCTGGCTTGCTTGACTTGCTTGAAAGAGCACTCCTGTGTGTGTCTGGGTGGGTCAGGAGGGTGTGACCTTGGGAGCTTTAATCCTTGACCACTGGCTTTATGGTGCTGTTCCCTTCTCTTCTTCCCTGATGCCATGAGCCAAGCAGCTTTGTTCCACACATTCTTCAGCGATGACATTTTGCCTTGGAACCAGCTAACCATGGACTAAAACATCTGAAGCCATGAGCCAAATTAAACTTCTCTTCCTTTAAATTGTAGGTGTCAGGGATTTGGTGCTAAACAGTGGAAAATTAGACAAATACAAACCCAAATAGAATACTTTGAAATGGGTCGGGGATTTAGCTCAGTGGTTCCAGTGCCTGTCATGCAAGCGCAAGGTGCCGGGTTTGATCCCTGGTAACCACATGCAACAGTACTGGGACTCATGCCCACCAGCAATCAGTACCACATACCACAGTGCCAGGTGTGGTGGCTCACACCTATAATATCAGCACTTGGGAAGCAGAGACAGGAAGATTGTTGAGTTCAAGGCTCACCTGGGCTGCTTAGTGAGTTCAGGACCAGCCCGAACCACAAAATGAGAACCTGTCTCAAAAAAAAAAATAAAAAAAGAATTGCTTGGAATGATCTGGAAAAAAAAATTGGAGGAGCCAAGCAATAATCTCTAGATATCAAGTAGATATCAAGCAGATATCAAACAGTAGATGTCTAGATAAATTTTTTTCCTGTTAGATACCCTTAAATGTTATACACTAATCATGTCTCACACTCCAAGATTGTCTTCCTTTTCTTTTTTCCTTCACACCCCCCCTTCCTGCCTTCCTTCTTTCTCTCCGTTGAGATATATTTGTCAGTTGTATTGTGTCAGGCATTGTGTGTTAGGCACCAGGTTTAGTAAGGTGGGAGATACCAGTGGGGGGACAAACCTGTGGCTGAGTGTCATCCCAACGCCCTCCTCAGTGCTTCCCCAAGACTTCCCATCCCCCAGGGTAAAGGGCAATGCCTGGATGTGTTTGAAGCAGCCGTTTCTCACACTTTCCCTCCCTCTCTCTCCTGTCTGGCGCTTTGTCCCCCTTCTCATCCTGCCATCTCCATTCCCAAGGACTTTATACAAACCATTTCTACTTTCATAAATTTTTCCTCAGCTTGGCTTACTCCTCACCTAGTCGTCTCTTAGGCATCCTTCAGATCTCTGCTCAGATGTCCCATCTTTAGAAAAACTTTCTCTGAAACTTAGTCTCTCTTAGATTTTGTTACTGTGCTTCCAGGGAACTCTGCTACAGGTACTCAGAAAACTTACTTAAGTGTGTCATATTGTATTTGGTTTATTAATTGACCTTAACTCTACAAAATAGTGACCTTCCTATGACCAAATGCTATGTTTGGCATCTCTTACTATAGTGTGGCCAGCAGCAAACTCTGAGCCTGAGTTAGAAATGCTGGGTGTTCATTGACTGAATGAATAGTTGGATGAGTGTGTGGATGGTTTCATGGACCAACTAAGGAACTTTATTGCCATGCAATCTTCTGCCTGTAGCAACAGTGCAGTTTTCAATTAAGTAATTCTTCCCTTCAAGTAAAAAAACAAACAACAACAACAACAAAAAAAACTAAAATAAAAAACTGTGCTCCCACAATGCACGGACTGTAATAATGAAGATAATTCTTTGAAGACAGTTCCTCACAGTGATCTTTCTTCTACTTGTGTTCTGTTATAAACCAGAAACCTATGGCTGCAAAGCCTGGTAGTTGTGAGGTGGCCTCCAGAGAATGATGACTTTCCAGCACTCCATTAAGATGCATATTGTTTAAAGAAAAAACAGCCCAGGGACATACAGTATATTCTTTCAAACATGACTATTTGTGAACAATGGTCAAGACATTTCGTTTACTTCCCAACAGATGAGATTTAAATAGAAAACATAGGTACATTCTTGGGGAAATTAGAATGGTTAAAATTTTAGAAAGACTGTATGGCTGGTTAATAATGACAAAACTCTCAGGAAATTGATTGTGCTGGTATTCAGTTGCAGTGTTTGTGACTGAAATGTAGAGTAAATTTTATAAATTTGGCTTATTAAGCATATTATAACACACACTACACCTTGTAAAGGGTACATGAAAGTGTCAGTGAAGTGAGTGCTTTTCTTTAAATTTGGAGTCTGATTTCAAAGTAGGAAACATCCATTACAAGCCTTGAGGAAAGGCAGGAGACATCACAACCAGTTTCTGTTGTTTTTAACTAGAATTAGTGTGTGGATTACTGGTAGTACATTACTATGTTAAATTCCTACTTCGTCAGCACTTCATAATTTCAGTCATCTTATGAGTATAAATAGCCTGTGATCTACCACAAATTCCCAGTTTAAGTTCATTTGACATTGTATATTGAAAACACTTTTTTTTCTCAATTATTTCTAAATCTTGAATTACTACATGTATCACTGGATTTTAATTGGACTTCAAATACAATCAAAAGCTTCTTCTTTGAGGAAATTAATATTCTTCAGGAGAAAAAAACTGAGAGAATAATATAAAAGATTAAACACGACTGAGGTAGTTTACACATATTAAATGTTACTTTTGGTAGGATGCTTCAGTATTTATTGCTTTCTGGGAAGACCTATGTAGCTCTTTGCTTTGACCTTCTTGGAAAACCTCTTTCTGCCAAAATTCTGGAGATAACTTGCTAGGCGCACAAAAGCTTGTGTTGCCACAGTTTTAACACAATAGCTGAAGTGAACATTATAAGAAATATTACATATCATCTGGACATTAACAAAATAATACAAAATCATATTTCTATTTTGTGTCTTCAGATTTTCATTTTAAATGGTATCTAAATATGCATAAACAAAACTTATAATATAGATAAGGTCAGAAGAAAGTGAAAGTACATGGAAGAAGATTTGAAATGATTTTGGGGGCTGGAAAATTTGAAGTCTAGACTTGCAATGTAGATTATTAAAGTTCTGAGGCTGAATTTTTTCTCTGGGAAACTTTTATTAAAACATTTACAAGTGATTGGATGAAACTTAGCTCTGTTATGCATTTAAAATCAGTTGATTAGCAATATTAACCATGTGTGAAAAAATTGACCTGGGAGCTGAGGATTTAGCTCAGTGGTTCCGGCAACCGCCTTGCAAACACAAGATCCCTGGTTTGATCCACATACAACAGTGACTCATACCAATCAGCAGTCAATACCACATTCCACAGTGCTGGGCATGGTGGCTGATGCCCGTAATCCCAGCACATGGGAGGCAGAGGCAGAAAGATTGCTATGAGTTTGAGGCTTCCCTGAGCCATGCAGTGAGCTCAGGTCCAGCCTGAACTACAAAGTGAGACCCTGATTTTAAAAACTAAGAAAAAAAAATGCGCTAACAACAACACCTAGATTAGTGTCTGACTAAACACCTGGGCATGGCAATCCACCAAGGTTGGCACATAAAACCCAGGATCACATACAAGTTAGTTGCTCATTAGTGTCCAACTTTCCAAATCTGGTTTTCACTGGCTGTTTATAACTTTAGTTTAAATTTCAAGATATAGCAGTTTAGAAAACTCTGCTAGTTGTGCATCTTTTCTTCCTTTTTAGCTGTTTATCCATTAGTCATTTTGTTGTAATGTGGTACATGCTTAGACTTTGAGAGAAGAGAGTACACTCGGCACGCCCAGGCTACAAGATTTCTTGGCAGTGTATGGAGCTCAGGCACATGATTCTCAGAATAATGTTTGCACGAGACAACATAATGAAAAGAGCACTGTTTATCTTTAAATATGATTAACCAAATTTGAGATATAGCAAGATGTATACTTATTTACATACTAAATGACAGGTCTCGCTGTGAGTTCATAACCTCCACAGATTCAAAACACTGATGAGTGAAAACAATATTTTGAGATCCAGAAATAACTGTATTGTGATATGATGTATTTGTGATTTCTATGTTGACAACATCATAGATACTATTAATACCATGGTGACCAACCATGGACATTGACAATCAAGGGATGTGTATCGAGTGGTTAGTGGAAATAAAGATGTCATGTTCAGTCAAATCCAGAGACCTCTGGTAAAGGATCAGTCCCATGTCTGATGAGAATAGAGATGATATATTGAGCAGCTGAGATTCAAGAATTACTTGTGGATTTGTTTTCTTAAGCTTTGCTCAGATGAAAAGCTTAACAAAAGCGATAGCTAAATTTAGGACATTTAAGTGCGAGATATTGTTTCAAGTGCTTTACATAGGTGACATAACATCATTATCAGAAAAACTCTGTGGTAAGATTTTGCAGGTGCACAGAGAGGTAAAATAACTTGCTCAAAATCACATAGCTTTATAAGTGGCTGAGCGAGTGATCAAGGAGTTCATACTCTTTTAACTCTGTGGTTACTAGTTTATTTATATTTGTGTGAATTGTCCAATAAATGATAGAACAGCAAGATAATGTGAAAATATTTTATGATAAAAAAACTATGAAACATTTTGAATATGTAAGTTTACATAAGTGCTTATTATTATCTGCCTTCCAAAGGATCATAACTAAGCTGTTAATATCAGAAGCAAAAGAAGCAGCAAGCTCATGAACTTACACGTGCAGAGAAAGTCTGACTCCTAAATGTTGGGGAATGAAGTGTTGTGGCAGCCTCTTCATGACCAATTCAAGGGTCTTAAATTCTTTTTACAGTTAAAACATTTCAACATTTCTTCTTTTATGATTGGTTGACCCTGGTGGAATTCTAGAACCACTTTGTCGTGAAAATGTCAACATTTCAGAAGTTTTAATAAGATGAACAGTTTTGGAAAATTAGCACGTTGTTAAAACATGGCTACTATAATTAAATATTAAATATTTTTCAACTTTGAAAATTTTAGAAAACAGCCCACTTTTCTACAGGGTCAAAACAATTGTTTTCAGGAAGATATACTGCATTTAGGATTGCTCTTTTAGAACACACATAAATTTAGCCAATTCTCCAATTTCCAGAGAAAGAGGAGTGGAGACAAGTGGAAGGCAAGACAAAATGTCTATTTAACACTGAGATAGACATTCTCTCTTCCTCAAAATGTTAAATTTCAAAGAAATTGATTATTTAAAAGAAACTAACCTCTTCATATATTAATTTGTGAAAAGAGAAAAATTCAAATACTTGGAATGAATAATAAATATCCAATGACTATGCCACTAAACTATCCTCCTCAAAGAGTAGGCCCTCAGGAGGAGGCCTGTCACAGAGTAAACAAAGCAGTAAGCAAGGAGAAAATTGTGAAAGTATAAATTGCCCTATTTTATTGTTTTTTTCAGAATTTAATTACTGTTGTTAGACTGCCAGTAGAAAAGAGAATTTAAGTAATCAAAATTGTATTTTCTAATTGCATAATTAAAAGAAATGATTATCATTAAGTATTGCCCATACAGGAAGTTTATGATGGATATCTAGTGTTACAGTTTGGGTCAAATATATCCACAGAGTCTCCTTTGTGTGGAGGGTGATTGGATTACAGGTGATCTACTCATCCATGGATCCATCCACTGATAACCTCAGCTGATGTGCTGATAGGAGTTGGGGCCTGGCTGGTGGCAGGTCACAGGCCATGATCTTGTAGCGTGTATTTTTGCACCTGACTCCTCCCTTTTCTCTTGGCTTCCTTGCTGCTCTGACCTGAGAAGCTTTTCTCTGCCTTTCCCTTTGCATTTTTCCTTGGAGTCAGCCAAACATGGACTCAGTCCTCAGAAAGTCATGAGTCAAACACACCTCTCCGCTTTTCAGCTGTGGGAGTCAGGTCTTGGGTCTCAGCCGCAGCAAAGCTGACTAACACACCTGGACATCTATGTTTTTCTTTCTTTGCATCACTTGTTTTAGCCTTGTTTGAGCTTGTATGTATCAGTTCTGTTTTTGTGCTACTGAGAGCATTGTTTTGTAAAGCTGAGCATTTTGAGCAAATACAGAAATCATTAAAATTACTTATCTTTATTGTATAGAAGCTTAACAGATCTCCATACCCCAGAGACAGAACAGCCAAAAGTGTTACAGAGTTCTCAAGTGACAAAATGTACATGACGAAGAATGCAAAAATGAATGAGGGGCCAAGTGAAAGAGGAGTAAATTTGTTTTTTTTTTTGAGACAGGGTCTCACTTTGTAGTTCAGGCTGGCCCTGAGCTCAACCTCAAACCCACATCACAGCAATCCTCCTGCCTCTGCCTCCCGAGTGCTGGGATTACAGGCGTGAGCCACCACGCCCGGCACTGTGGTATGTGGTACTGATGGCTGCTGGGAGTGAGTCTCCACACCTAGTATGGTATGTGGTTAACCGGGTTCTTGCGCTTACAAGACAGGCACCAGAACCACTGAGCTAAATCCCTGGCCCCAAGAGGAATAAATCTTTATCAAGCCTAACTTTATAAAATATCCTTCATTTTTGCACACTGCTATTTTGTAGATTTGCTCATGTTAAAAATGAAGAAAAAACTCTTAAAATTCCCATTGAAGTCTGATCATCTGTTCCAAATACAGGATTACTTAGGAGAATCTTACAAATTTAGAGTCCAGGCTTCACGTAATCTCTGTATTCTCTTAGGAAATATTAGGAAAAACAAGCATATAGAATCAAGAGAACTTCCCCAGAAAATACAAAGATTTACATGAAAGAAAAAGAAGCTATTTTCTTGCATTGACTGTAGGAAGCCAAGTATTTCTTAATGATGTAGAAAACTGATTTTCTATAGTAAATGGAAGGGAAAAATGAGATAAATAAAGTTAAGTGAGGCCATCAGGTGCTCATAAAAACAGCTTAATAAAATGAAACTTAGTGATATGGAGACCTGGGATGTTTTATACATTTGGAATATTTTCTCATATGGGCAGATAAAATCTTGTGATTTCTGGAAGTCAAATACAATTACAGAACTTATGTTTTTGGTTTTCTGAAATAACAGTCTTCTTGATCTAATCAGCTATTAAGAAAGAGATTTAAAGATGTCTGTATTTGATATCTTTTCATCTTGTAAATTCTTAATAATGACAATGTCTCTTACCGTTCTGTTTTATTTAAGGAATAGAACACGCAGAAAGCTAAATCTGTTAAGAATATGAGCAGTGGTTGAACTGGATACGAAGAATTAGAAGCAGCTGTGTTCCAGTACATAATTTTTGTCCTCTTTGGTTAGCTAAGATTTTCTCAAGTGTGTCTTTTGTCGGTGTCGGTGAGCACACATCCTTGAGTTTAGATTGACCTCACAGCGTTTGCCCCAGACTCAGTGCAGCAGGCTTCTGACCATCACAGAACTTCACTGTGACAAAGTCTCTTCCATTCCTTGAAGACAGCTGTGGAGCTTGTTGAGGGAAAGCACGGTACAACCCACTAAATTTTCCTGGGTCTCAGATTTGCATGTAATTTTGATTGGTCATTTTAGAAAAGCTGTGACTAGTCTATTTATAGCTGAGCTTGGGACAGTGTCTTAATAATAAAGGTCTCAGCAACAAGAAAGTAAAATAATCAACTCAAACATTGGATAGTGTAGTCTACATATAGCATGCACATCTGATGTACCTTTCAATATGAATTATTATACCACTGATCATTTCTATTGTCAGTCATAGAAATTGTAAAAATAGTTTTGAAATGCAGACACTTCTCAATACATCCTCAACTATTTACTTCAATTAATGTGGCCAGTTAAATTTTTTGTGGAATACTTTTTCTCTTTTAAAATACCAGTAGAACACTATCTTAACAAAAACGGACTATTTTCCAGCCTTAGGGTAAATTATCTTAAGAATTCAGATTCCCGAGTGCCATTAATAATTATTCACTGATCCCGTCAGTGTGCCAGAGTTGGTTCCACGTAGTTGTGCACAAGGTGGGTCAGACCCCTGAGTTTCCCTGGAGAGTTGGAGCAGCTGTACCACAGTGTGACATGTGCTGCCAGAAGGGTGACAGCGGAGCCCGCAAGGGATTTGTGCTGGAGCAGTGTGCCCAACGAGGGCAAAAGGAGAGGGCTGCCCAGAAGAGAAACACTCACTGAAATCTCCCCGGCGTGTGTGTGCCTCCTTTCTATCCCTGTTTCCAAATACCGAGAAAACCACCTGCCTGAGGACAGGTCTGTTCTGGCTCACAGTTGCAGTCCGTGGTCAGCCAGTTCCCATGCTTCTGGGGTGGCAGAATGAGCATGTTCTCCTGTGGACATTGGGAAAACAGAAAAGAGAGGAGGGCCCACAGCAAAATACACCTGTCCATGTTTTCACTGTCAGCTGGGGACCAACACATGAGTTTTCTGGGGACATTTAAAGTCTAACCCATAACACCAGGCTAAGTTGTAACTTAAGTGGAGAGTTTCTATTGTTATCTTCAAACCGAGAATATTGTTGTTGTTGTTGTTATTATTACTATTATTATTGAGAAATGTGTTTCATTGCTCTCTTTGTATTTCTGACTATGGAAAATAAAAACATCTGGCATATCTAGGTTTAGCTGAAATGTTGCCGAAGCTTTTCATGACGTAGCCCGTATTCGTTGGCTATTGTTGGAAACCAATCGCAATTCTCCCTTTGTATTATTAGATGTGAACAGATTAGTTGTGCTGAACTGATAGGTGATGTTTTGATATGTGCTCCATGATATGGGGGTGCCTTGCAAGTTGCCCAGGTCATGCTTTAACCTAGCAAATGGGGCCAGCAAATGAGTCTGTCTGAAAAATGTGTCTTTCTGTTCCCAGAGAGTTTTAACTGTAAGATACTTTTCCTTTCTAACTTCAGACGGGTAGATAGGAAGAGGTGGGTCTGAAGGGGGCTAAAATGTTTTGCAGAGGACATCAGTTTAAAGTTAAAAGAGAAATAACAGTTCATTACACTGCCAGTAAGTTATTTTTTGAAGACAATTAATGTTAAAATCTAGCATACTGTGTCTTGTTTTTATTAGTTGATTTATAAGTAAAACAAATTTCCATTGAGAAGACATGTGAGGTTGCCCCACTGAATGGTTTCCCAAGGCCCCTCATTGAAGAAAACAGTGTTGTTAATTATGATTTGTGAGATCATAGTCAGAGTGGAGAAACCATCCACATTGTCCAGAGCTGTTTCCGTTCTGGTCCCTACAGACGTGGCTTTCTAGTTTATATTGATAATGCTTTTGGTACACCATGAACTGCCAAATCACTGCTTTTCTCTGTCTTAATAAGGAACATTTTTCAAATTAAATTTAGACTACCATTTGAAATAATAGTGTAGTATATTAAAGGACATACTGGTTGTTAATTAAGAATCAATTACACCAGTCATCTTTTCCCAAAGTAAAATAAACTTTAAGGTAATCTAGTTGGAAAATATAAACAAATGATGACAATGTTAGGTCAAGCCAAATAAACCAATAAACAAGCCAATGTTGAAAATTAAAAATAAATAAATTGAATTTATTGGTACATTTTAGGAATACATTCGTAAAACACATTCAGGAATACATTTTAGGAATACCTTCCTCACTGGCAATTTATACCTGTACAGAATACATCTTCATTCTTATTTTTTCCCATTGCCCTATTCTCCTGTAAACCCTGCACATCCCTTATATATGTAGGCTTTATTTTCATATTTTCCTTTTTGCCATCACAATTTTTCTTTTCCAAAATGGAGTATTACTCAACCATAAAGAATGATAAATTAGATACATTTATGGCTAAACGGATGCACCCTGAGCTCATACTCATAAGTGAAATAAATAAGACACAGGTGTGTAAATACCGTATCATTCTCTTTGTGAGAAACTGAAAGTGTTAATGAGGTCCAGAATGTATGATAGGTTTTATGACACTGGAAGCAAATACTGCAACTTTGACTTTCATACACAGAGCCCTAGGACTGTTAGATAACAGCTGGGCTTCTATGTCCTTTCTCTATGAAATTTTAGTTTATCCAGCAGCAACATCAGCTGTTTCTGTGAGAGGAGACAACCTTCTATCATGTAGGCTACTTTCTGTTCTCAAGTTTTTTTCCATAACCAGCAAGAATGAGAATGCTCATGACATTTTATGATGCGCTTTAAGTAGCAGATTGTCCACTTGGATAACTTGATAGTGTAGTAAACTGGCCAGTAGTTATGTTTACACTCCTTGTGTTTGTTGAAGTTGAGTCTTGCCTAATGATTTAAAGAGACACTTTCTAGGGTTCCCCTAAGACTTTTTCTGTATGTCACTGCATTGAGCAGTAGGACTTTCCTACCATGAGATGTCAAGGGCTTCACAATGAGAAGACTCACAAAATAAAGGAGTGAAGATTTGAAACCTGAACTATTTGATTTTGTCACCTGAAAGTGATGTTTGTTACTTGAAATAGACCACATGACCATAAGCTCTGAAATGTTAGAGAGATTTCAAAGTGTTCCCCTTTCTGTGGGAAATACCTTGGATCTCACAGACTTCTTCACATGGACAAGGAAAAATATCTTTCAGTCGCTGTGGAGCTTCTGCAGGAAGGTTAGCAAGTCCCAGAGCTTTCCCTTTTCATCTGTGGAGTGAGGCCACTCATCTATAACCTTGGAAATCATCAAAGAGCAATTGATCCTGCAAGTGGAAATGATTAAAGGCTCCTCTGGCTTTCCCCTTCCTCCTGAACACTTGTGACTTTATTCTTTTTTATGTAGACTGGAGCATAAAGAAGGCAGGAATGGCGTTTTCACTAGAAGGGTGTTCTGGCATCTTTATATTTGCACTTGTGCTTTTCTCTGCTGAATTTCCATAGAGAAAGGTGAGGTCTGGTCCTCCCTCCAGAGTGGCGAACACAGCAATGGGAGGGTCCACACTCCGTGCCGGTTGCTCTGGTAACAGCATCTCAAATCTTCCACTAACATCTGGTGTTCTTAAGCTTAACAGCTGGTTGTCTACAAAAAATTTGAACAAGGAGTTGAAACACAAATGGGAATACCACAAAATAAAAGTGGTTACCTAGGAGGAATACCAAGAAATAACTAAGCTAAGGCAGGAAATTAGATGCAACTTGCAAAAGACAGAAAGAAATATATCAGGGATTTAAAAAAAATAGATAAAAACAGTGTGGTCCCTAAAATATAAAATTAAGACTCTGCTTAAGTTTTGCATTATTTTTTTTACAAGTAAATTGACTACCACATGTTAGGAAGGAGAAATATTAAATTTTGAAGAATTCAGACTACCAAAAATAGACTCAGAGTTTTGAATCTTAGCAGAATGGCAACTGGATGTTTTCATTCAGTTATAGCTCTTGGCCATTCATGGTGAAGTGTTTGAAGTTTAGAAAATACTCAGGCCTTTTCCTAGAAGTGATTGACTAAGAATAACTTTTAATTTCTTGTTTCTTTTTTTACTCATTAAACCCAACACCCTCTCATTATACTTTAAGGATTTGAGGTTATTTATGTTTTTGAGAAGATACTTCTACTTCGTGGTCTCGCCAAATTTATATGAGTATCGAAGCAACACCTCTTTTAAATCATAACCCTGATACAAATAAAGAATTTTGGATTTAATATTACTTGTCACTTTAATTATCTATGAAAATTTGTAAATAATGACAAGCACAGTGAAAGGTTCTAGCCTCTATCTCTTAAATTACAAAGTTCATTGAAGTTGCCAACTTTTACAATTAAAAATGTCTTGTTATTCCTACTTTTATAGCCATAGAGATCAGAATGGTTGAAATAGGAAGGTCTTTTTCTATAAGGAAATTGACCAAAGCTAAGAGGAAGCTCCTGTAGCAAAGAAAAGACCTACGAGATTTAATCAGAGAGTTAAATGAAGTGAAAGCTTTGGACCAAGAAGAATGTGAGGCTTGTTCTGAATAGATCCACTAGGAAGGTCCAGGAAAACTAGATATGATTTGGAAGGAAATTAAATTTTTACTTTATTGGGAAGAACAACTTAGCACTATATTTTCAAAATAGAAGAGACAGAACAAGGTCATGGCATGTTCTCGAGAGCCAGGCGGGATGACCACTGACTGGGACGCATGCATCGAGCCCGGAACGGTGAGCTCGCTGTTGGCTCCAACCACCTATAGATTTGCTGTTGTTTATACTAACGCTCTGTGTTATCCAATCTGTTATGTTTAATGGTTTTTAAAAAATAAGTAGATTGCACTATTTTTTATTAATATAAATGTTTTCCTAAATGATAGACACATCAATTCGTTATGCTTAAGGGTCATTCTAAAAATTTAAAAGGACAACTCCCCAATTCCCACCTAACAGAACTAAGAGCTCCTAATGCTTTTTCATGTTTGTTTGAGAAATAAGTGTTAAACCTTAATACGTTTAACTTTATCATTGATAACCCATGGCTTCCATTTCTCCCACAATCTCACCATTCTGTCTCACCACAGGCTTAGCTGGTGTCTTTTTAAGCCACTTGATTTCCAAAATTCCACCTTTCTTGGAGAATGTTTACAAAGACATTGCAAAGTCGTGAGGAAAGGTGGTTGTCCTGGATTCCTGATGAGGGTGTGGTGGACACGTGGCCCTTGGGATGCCAGAGCAGAGTGGGACACAGCAGGTGATGAATGGAAATGTCTGAACTCTCGAGCTCAATTTTCAGCTATTACTGGTCAAAAAGCCATTTGCGCAGACCCTGGAAGCTATAGAAGCAGATGAAATGTGGAGTGAAGGTTTTGTGAGAAAATTAGTAATCTGAGGCCAGAGCTGTTGAGAATCCCTGTATGAGGTGTGAGTGCGTGTCAGGCGCTCACCTAACAGATGATGCCCGGTGCTGGAGGCTGGGTGGAAGTGACGGCCTCACAAGGTCCTTCCTGTGGGGAAAACAGCCAGACTCGAGGAACCATCTGAATTTAGCCATTAGATGGTTCAACATAACCTGGGCTGATTGATGACTTTCTTCTATATGTCAGTAGAAGATATAGAAAGAAATAGAAATAAGAGAAATGGTATTTTAAAAATAAGCACAAAAGGTAATTTTTGTAGAAAATTAATGGCCACAAAGAGGCGATTTCTATGTGCAAACTCCTCTTTCAGATTTGTAAATGACAGAGAGAATGAGTATAATCAGCTTTTTTTTTTTTTTTTTTTTTTTTGAGACAGGGTCTCGCTTTGTGATTCAGGCTGGCTCTGAGCTCAACCTCAAACTCACATCACAGCAATCCTCCTGCCTTTGCCTCCCAAGTGCTGGGATTATAGGCATGAGCCACCATGCCTGGCACTGTGGTATGTGGTATTGCAGTATTGTAAATGGTTACCGGGGAATTGAACCTGGGTCACTGAGCCTGCAAGGCAGGCGCCGAAACCACTGAGCTAACTCCCCAGCCCTCAGCTTATTTTTTTAATAAGGAAGCTTTACAAGGAAAAGTTTTGCTGGTAGACAGGAGAAACTCGGAATACACTGTCTAAATTCTCCCTATGTGGACTCAGGAAAATAATTAATTCAAGTATAATTCACTTTTATAAGAAAAAGAGAAAATGCTCCAAGGAACAAGAATGTTGGAGCCTAAAAGAGCAGAGAAGTGGAATTTTTCGACGCTCCCTGTGAATGGCTCAGTTTGTGGAAGCTACCTGCTCATTTGTTCCCTTAGGAGCATCTTCTTGATGCCAGACACAGTTCTAGGGGATGAAGATAGGAGTCATAAACAAAAAGAAACCTAAAAATCCTTATTTTAGTGGTCCTTAGAGTTCAGTGATAGGAGCCAGCAAAGAAACCCATGGTAAGTCACATGGTGGAAGGATAACATGGGGAAGATGGCAGAGGCTGGTATAGCAGGAGGGCACAGAAGTCCCAGAAATGAGCTTTGAGCATGAGATTGAAGGGAGAGAGGGCTCTCTGGGCACGAACCTTCTGGGGAGAGGTGAGTGGGTGCTCAGCCCGTAGTCCAGAGAGGCCCGGGGTGCAAGAACAGTAGTGAGGAGACTGGTGTGGCCAGGGCTGGGTGAGACAAGGGGCACAAGGCAAATTCAGCAGAGGGTCAGCTCCCAGCAGCCAGGAGGGCCTGGGCGTGCATGCCGAAATGCAGTGACACACTGGAGACGGCCCATCTCAACTGACCGATGGGCTGCCCCCTGCAGACAGTAAAATGGTGCAGACAAGAGCAGGAACGGAAGGAAGCGGGAATGGGAAGCTGTGCAGACAGGTCAGGTTCTAGAAACACCTGGAACACAGAGCTTCCTGAATTTGCAGATGGATCTGAAATGAGGAAGAAAAGTAGAATTCACGTGGCTCGGCTTTGAGGTTTTCAGCTCGAGCAAGCGCATCGCCGCCTTCCACCAACTTCCCATTTACTAAGAGGAAGAAAGCTGCCATGAAGAAGAAACAGAATAGCATCTGTAGCATCATCCTGCTGGTATAGCTCTTCTAAAACCTGGGTTTTGAAGGTTCTGCAGTGTCAGACGCATTTTGGCCAAGCCTTATGGGAGCCTCCTTGTGGGAGTCATTGTTGATAAGCACTCCACAGAGCATGGCTCAGAGGGAACATGGGATCAAAATGAACATGAGATCAAAATGAACATGGGATCAAAATGAACATAGGACGCTTTGCAATGCTAGCTATGTCAACAGTGTCCCTGCTGCTTCGCAGACATCGAATGTTCTGTGCAAAGGTCTGGTGTGTTCTGCTGGACTGCAACTTTAAGAGGGAGCCATTTTATGGTACATTTGTAATGCAGAAGAAAACCATGTCAGTAACAAAATAGCCCTTAAAATAAACTTATTTTTCATTAATTGCAAGTAATAGCATGTTAAAAGCAGAAAGCAAAACAAAAACCTGACATTTGAAAGCTGCCCTTCCTTCTGCAGATAATCAGTCAGAACCTCCAAGTGTTGAGTGTGTGTAGGTGGTCAGAAGCTGAACCCCAGGTTTGGTCCCCCATACACAGTGCCTCTGACCACAAAATGCTCTTCAAACCACTGAACCCACAAACCACTTGGACAAAGATTTTATGTACTTATGCACAACTGCTTTTGTATACAGGGCCTCCCTGCCCTTGGCAATTGTGCCTTCATTTGATGTGTGACCAGAGCTATCATCTTTTTACCCGAGGTATAAAAAAGGCAAAATCATTGCCACCACCCACAGAGCAGAAACCTAGAAATGCGTGAGTAATTCAAATCACCTGTCTCCAGGGCCCGGCAGGTGTTGGTAACGCGCACCCTTCGTGGTAAATGGTTTCCTGGTGTTGCATTTAGTCCCAGTGTCAAGGCACAAAGAAGGGAATCTCGGACATCAAAGGAAGAGAGAAGATTAAAGGAAGGCAGCACTTCAGAAACAAGACATTGTCAGCCCCGCTCTTGATCCCCTACGAAGCTCTACCTCGGCCGACCTCAAGTGCAGTGACCAGGAGGCCCGCACAGGCGTGGGTCTGGCAGGCAGATGTTGCTGTCTGCGTTGGGTATCTTACAGGTTTGCCCAGGCCCGTGTTCTCACTGGGGTGATCCAGAGAGACGGTACTGTGTTGATGCAGAATGCGGACATCAATGTCTACAGAGATGGAATGGAGGGGAATCCCTGGGCCATGGAGCTGAGCATGGAAAACCTTCAGGTTTGGTTAGACAGGACACTAGACTCTCCAACATGACTGGAGAGAGGAAGAGCCGATGTCTACTCTCTGCACAGGCTAGCTGCAGACCTTGAGTCACAGCCCTGTATTTGGAATTATACCAAAGGAGGGCCTCTTGCCTCGAATAATCGTTCTCTTATAATTTTTTAGATCACTGTCTTTATTAGTCCGTGTTTGTGGTATACGCTGTTTGCGTTCCTAGTCCAAGATGCTTTGAGGGATCTCCATGCTGATTTGTTCAGCCAACCAGCAATTAATGTCACCTGTGTGCCAGGAGACAGCCTCCAGGCGTGGGGATTAGTGATGTACACAACAGACCATTTCCACAGGCGTCCTGAAAGAGCTACAGTGGGAAGCCCCACTACTGAAGGAAAAGCACTGATCTTCAGTGAGGAGTGAGAGGGGTATCCGCATGGCGAAGTTTAAATGAAGAACATGGTTCCCTGACATGCTTTTGTTTGATGGGAACTGGCCAAAGCACCTGTGCTGCAGAGAAGGACGCCCCCTGTGGGCCTCCTTTGTTCAGATGTGTAACCACTCGAGGCTGGGCTAACAGAACTGGACCTGGCACATGGGGCGAGGACTACTGAGTGGAGCCCAGGTTTTCTTAGGGTGGTGTCAGGAGGTTAAACCAGCAGCGAGCAGGAAGCTGTTCAAATCCAGGGTCTTGGGCCCTGGTGGGGGCTCACTGAATTAGAGACTTTCAGGTAGAGGTGGAAAGTCTGGGTTCTGACTGTGTGTGTTATTTTATGCTCTGAGTGACCCCTCTCCCTTGTCAATCTGATGCCAACCCTGTTTGCCTTGGGGGCATAAGGTTTTATTCTGTGATGATAAAAATGTTTCCAAACGGGACAGAGGCAGCACAGCTGTGAATGTGTGAGTATGTGAAATGCCACTGCACCGTTTACTCTCAAATATTTAATTTTATGTTAAGTGAACTTGGTATTGATGCATTCTTCAAAAGCCTCTCCACACACAGCTTTCCTGATTGTGTCAGACAAAAGCGTGAGGGCTCCGTGCCAGTCAGATGGCGTTGGACAGATGTGAGTTTATGAGGAGGGTGCTCTGAAAGCTACTATACTTAGCTGCTTTTATTTTTCTTAAAGAACAGAAAGTTCCTTTCATGTAGCCAGACATTTAGCAAGTGTTTCAAATAATGTGACATTTGAAGAAAACACTTTCTAGCACTTTCAGGCAGCTGTGACAGGGTGCAGTAGCTGCTGGGGTGTGGGCAGTGTACTGAGTGGGGAGAAGGACAATCCAGTCTCCCGGGCCACACCCACTATCCCAAGGTCAAAGCATGTATTTGAAAAGTCAAGACCCTCCGATACCCAGAAGATTTTCACCCAGACTGTCATATCGGTTCTTCTTCTCAAGACAGTGAGTTTCCAGGGTTCGAGGCAAAGATGGTGTCCTAACCAAGTAGGTGTTCACTACCCACAAGGGCGATGCCTTGGTTCCGCCCCATAGTATATCACTTTCTTGGGGACAGTGACCATGTTTTGACGTACGTAAGATGCCCACATTTTATGGGTCACTGTGGCTAGAAGTGGGTATGTTTTCCTCATGGCTTCTGGGATAAATTTGCTTTTTAGTGACTGAAGGAGCCCAGGCACTGGTTTCTAAGCCCACTTCACCACGGCCACCTTTGCAGCATGGACTCTGGAAGGTGACGCGCCACTTAGTCAGCGGTCTCCTTTCAATCTCTCCTGGCAGATGAAATCAACATTTGTTTGATTCCCCACTGAGGCTGTCACCTGTAATCTGTGCACGGAAACTGAGCAATATAAAATTCTATGTGGAGTTGGCTGCTCCTCAAAAATTAATTTTGCTGAAATTCTCCAAGGTTTTCTAGGGGAAATTTTTTTAAACTGAAGGTTTTTAAAGAAGCAGGTATAAGAGTAGAGAATGTGTGATCCCCCCACATGCATCTTGCCGATCCAACAATGTTTAACTTATGGACCATCTTATTATTTATATTCTTCAACTCCTCCTTGCTGCCCAGGGAGCATTTTAAAATAAGTGCCAGACATTGTATTATTTCATTCCTGAAGATTTCAGTTGTTTCTTTGAAGAAAGAGAACTTTCAAAAGATAGCTGCATTACTACCATCAAAGATAAAAATGTACAATAACTTCTTCATGTCATTAGACATCCACACAAAGGGGAATTCTTAACTTTCATAAGTTTGGAAATCACCAAGGGAAAGTGATTGTAATTAAAATTTGCAATTTGTAATAAAAGCCAGTGCTGGGTGTGCATCTGTCTGCAAAGTGACACATGAAATGCCTGGGCAAATTGTGAAATCATTCTGTAAGAGGTACATCTGCACAATATCTGTAGTTTTCAGCATCCCGTTATGTCCAAGGTCTTGGGGAAGTGTGTGGAGGGCGCAGAGCAGCTCTAGCCATGGTGGCATCTGTCTTGGCTGGTGATGGTGGCATCTGTCCACAGGAGAAGTCCTCCTGGCTGGTGAGCTGATGAATTTACGGATCCTTGGCTGGGCTGAGGTTCTGTATCAAGTTACTGAATTCTGGTGAGAAATGTAAAAAGCTCGTCCTCACCACACCCAGGTTATGCTCCCAAATTCCCAGACAGTTTCTGTATTCTTTTCAGCTAAACTTGTCCTCAATGAAAACCATACCACGCTATCACTTGAAGCAGATTTTTGCTTTTGACTGGGTCTTGCTGGTCAAGGAGTCAGCAATAAACCAGCCAGACTGTGGGACGTGGGTGTGGGTTTCGCCCCATTTCCATGCAGCCGAGCACTGCCATGTAACCACGGGAGCATCTCACTGCAGACATACCCGGGAGAGGACACCTGCTGGCACACATGTGTTGGCAGAGACAGCTTATTTGATGATGCTCATTATCTCAGTGCTTAAGAAGACAAAAAGATCTATGTACAGTTGCTATTAAATATTATTTATTAGTATATCATCAGTAGCTGGTGGATTACTCTACTAACTTATTCATTCTGTGAAACTGTTTTCAAAACCTCTAATTTCTTATTGGAATTTGCCCTAAAAAGCATGTTTAGGTTTTTTAGCAAACTTGCTGATATTAATGTTGCTGTATAGGAAATATATTATGATGTTTTTTGGAAGCATCATTTGCAAGTTGTAAATGAGTTTCAATGTGCCATCGTAAAAGTACAGCACATCTTCTCATTCTGATGGGATACGCGGTCTTATCTTGGGGACCTGCTGCTGGGTTTTTCTGGCCATCTTACCTCAGCTCCCAGGCAGGTTGCATAACAGCGTGTATTATCAGCACTGCACTTCCAGAGGGCGATGGGAAGCAGGCCTTAAGCAGCATGCTATGCTTTTGATCTGTCCTCATAGAGGCGTCTGGCTAGTGGTGGTTTTTGTGATAAAAAGCATGTCATCTGACGTTAATGTGGAAGTGACTTGACTTGCTGGTGTGAATAGAGTTCTGATGATCTCACTGAAACCCCGGAAATGTTCTAGGCAGACAGTAATCTGTCCCATCTGATACCTGCTGGGCCCAGGTGTGGCTGCGTCTTTTCTCTTCCTATAGAACAAGGACATACAATCCCTGCAGCTCTACCCCAGGCAGCAGATTGCACAGGGGCCTTCTGAGGGCTTGACCTTTTCCAATGTGTGATGACAACTCTGTCTCCATTCCAAACATGGAACTCCAGAAATGTAACCGAGGAAACAGAATTTTTATTTTTTGTCTCTGTCAGCTAATCGGCTCATATCATGTTTTTAGTACTAGCAGATAGGAACCAAGTTCAGACTAAGAAAAGGCCTTTGGAAAATTTCTGTGAACTCTTAAATATGACAGCAGGGCTTGAGAAAGTTCTGACAAATATGAGTATAATTATGAAAGCTGAACAGGTATGTTTGAAATGAATTTCAAAACCTGGATGACTGACAAGTCTTGGTTAAAATCGACATGCGGATGAGATTAATTTTTAAAGTTTTACTCTTTTAAACCATTTGCTGCTTGGTTATTATATGAGTATTTTTGGCAATGCTAAAATTTTTCAACCGCTATTGCAGCAAAATCTCATTATTCCATGAGAGAGCAGACTGTAAAATGCTAAATTGTTCCAAGTATTCTGTAGCCACTGGAGATACAGAAGTGGAAATGGCAGAGGATGGAGAGGCAGACGAAGAATGTGGCGAGGCAGACCTGGCAGAGCCAGGCACAGCACAGCAGCCGAGTTCATGTGCAGTGGGGTGTCCCTCTGGGCACAGGGGGTGAGGAGCCACCTGGCAGTCTCTGGAAGCGAGGTCTTTGCACACTGATGCAGCAGCAGAGGAAGGAGATTCCCGGCAGAGTGCAGATGCCTGGCAGTGCAGATGCAGGAAGGAGGCTGTGATGAAGGGGTGTGGGAGCCGCCTCCTACAGCTGGAGTGCTCGCTACCAAAGCTGGAGAGGAAGGTAGGAAACAGAAGGAGCTCATAACATGCCAAGAACAAAGATGTGTTCTGGTAATCTGATTTGTCACGCAGCTTCTTGCTTTGGCTGAAACAAACAAATAAACACAACTGGACGGATTGATCGTAGCATTCTAAACATAGCACTACCCACACTTCAGAGTTTGATGGGAGTGGTGAATGAATGGTTTTGAGACAAGAACAGGATTTCAGAATGACCCCGGGAAAGCTGTCTAAAAACCAGATGAGGAATTTGGTTCATGAATGTGGTTTCCTCTGCTCACACCTCTCATGAGCCACAAGAGCGCTCGGGTCACCTGGAGGCAGGACCAAGTTGTCCCAGTCCTCAGGGGAATCCTGCTTCTTACCTGCAACCCAGAGCACTTTCCCACCCTTCCTCTCCCATCTCTCATCTAAAACCCCAGAGGGGCTGCAAATGCTGACTCAGAGGAGAGATTAAAGCACACTTCAGGCACCCCAAAGACATGAACAGAGACCCCCACTAGAAGCAGCTAAAATACAGAACAGACCACTGTTCTCTGCCCAGGCAGGAAGAACCAACAGGACAGAAAGAAAGTAACCTAAACCCAGAGATATGGTTTCATTTTTAACTCTGGTAACAGATTTTCTGGCCTCTCTTGCACTATTGAGAATATGCTGGTCACCACACCAAAGCAGATGTTTTGGGATGTGGGTGGTGTGGGGGACCAACGTCTTCAATGTGTTCTCCTCAGGATTAGTAACACATTGAATATGTCATCATGAGATGAACCACATTGCTGAGGCTGATATTTAAACACGGGGGTCATACAAACCAAAGCATCTGTCATCTGGTTCATAATTTCCAGTTCTCTAGCAAACATTTAAATGGCATATTCTGGTAGAAACTGATTACAATCCAATGAGTGATATCTTTATACCATGTTGTTCTCTAGACAACAAGTTTCCATTGCTCTTGTGTACCAACCTTTCCACACAGCAAAATTAACTTGCTCCAGGAGGGCAGGAGGCTGAAAACTCAGCCCTGAGTGCTACTGAGATATTGATTATTTTTGGAAAAGTATTTAAAAGTAATATACAACATATGTTTGTGTTACTGTTATTATGAGAAACTAAAAATAAAATATTCTCCAAACTGAGCCTTTTCCACTCAACCATTTTTAAACTGTTTGAAATAAATGAGTAGCTTAGCTATTGTAAAACTTCATTGGTCAGGAAGCCAAGAAAGTCTTCTACAGAGTGGTTTAGTGCTGTGGTTATACTGAAGACTCAGATTGGTCTCAACTCTCTCATAGTTTATCCTGACCTTGGGAACCTGGAAAGGACTAGTTTGATAACATAAAGGTACTGAGAGTGCTCCAAATGTGAAGGCCGCGTGAGATCCGCCTTTTCAGTCCAACATCCCAAATACATGAGGACAAAACACAGCAGTAGGACACAGATCCTCACCCCACACATTCTGGAGTACAGGCTCCAGGCACTCAGGAAAGGAATCAGGCTCCAAAATGGTAAAAGACAAAGATGGTAAATTGTGCTTCCTGTGAGCCAGCTCCCATCTCTTTCCGTTACTGCCAAGGAGTGGCTTCCTCTGTGCTCAGGGTCAAGCTTCACATCCTGTTGTAGCTGTAACTGGTTCTAATCTTTCCGAGATTCAGATGATGATGTAACGACTCCAGCCCAGTGCTCTTCACAGCATTACTGTCTATCTTTATCTAGTGGCAGAGGCAGGAATTGACAGGTTACCCAGGCAGAGCTCTGGTAGGATTCTGGTCCCCCTTCTCGGCCTACCTTTCTAATCCAAGACAATTCAGTCCATAAAAATCTCTCTCCAGCACTCTCCATGATCTTTTGGGCCAGCTTTTTTTGGAGTCCTTCCATCTCCACCCCTGTACATTTTTGCTTAAAGCCCTTCTGCAGCTGGCCTCTTGTTCACAGTGTCCGTGCTCAAATGGGCATCTGATGATTGCCAAACAACATTTATTTATGGCTTGACGTGTCTCTGAAACAAAAATTGAAAGTCCTTCCACTGCAGGATGAATGTTGAGAATAGTATTTCGCTGTTATATTTGCTGCATTTTTTTGACCATAAAAGAGCAATCGTCTGAGTTTTATTTACTCTTATCAGCTATTTCCTCAAAATCAGAATAGAAGGCGTTCATTGGCCAGTTGATTGTTAGTCTGGCCTAATTCCTAGAGGAAATGAAAGAGAATTAAATGAGATTAGAGAAGTGTTACAGTTTGGCTGTTCCATACTAAGTGAAGCAGGCCAAGATAAAATACCATTAGTTCAGTTAAGTAATTGTCAGAATGATGCATTGTGTCTGCATATATGTTTATGTATCTACCGATAAGATTTTAGTATTTTATAGTATTGCTCTGCTTAATAAGGTGACATTTATGAAACAAATCAGGAAATTTTTGACTGGGAAACTTAAGTTCTGGCAATCTGATAGCTCTTTGTATGAAGCCCTGGCCCTAGGAAATCTTTCTAATTCCAAAGTTTTTTTTCATTGTTATTTTTATTAGTACAGATCATGGTTGCAGTACATAATAATTACACTCATTGTGGGACACTGATTCCTGTAATTAACACATCTAAATTCCAATGTTTCTTAATATATAATCTTAAATTAACAAGAAGTAAGAAATTTCATTTTGAATCTTATAACATTAATTCTTTTGAAAATGATACTAATTTCAGTTGGTAATTCATACATCTAGTAGAGATTATAACATATTTAGAAGATTTACATGTAAACCAAATTTCCTCTTTTCTCTGTTATAAATAGCCCTAATCAATTTACTTTGAGTAAACTCTTAGATATTTCTTTGTTGTATTTCCTAAAATGATGTAAGGTAAATTTACTTACACATACACACACAGGAATGTAATATCTTCATGCTAAAATTCATGATATTATAAGCAAAATATTACTCAGGTAAATTCATATAACATTTAAAACCCTAGAGTTTTTAACATTTGCATGAGAAATATTTAACTCATTTTCTTATTTTGTAATCGTGAAGTTCTTTTTGAAGCAGCCATTTCACAGAATAAATTTTCATAGCTACTCAGATATCAACTTTTGAATTTTAAATGTAATTTTCATTGGAAAAGGGAAAGTTGATGCTATACACAGAACAGAAAATAATGAAAACATACATCATCCATTTATCATACTTGGTATAGGGACAAAAAGTACTTGTTTTGTAAAATCCTGCAGGATATAAAATACAAAGAAAACTATAAAGCTGTGCCTTGCCAATAAGACACAGGTGTATACCACATGAGGATAAGAACGATCCAGCCATAATGGGTGTGTTGACAGCTTGGAGTCCACAGTGTGTTCCTCCCAAAGTGCGCTGGTGTTTTTGTTATTTTACTTTATCACATAGCTTTGGAAACTGTGGCTAAGAACTCAGAGTGGAGTGGGACTTCCTCGAGGTTGTTGTTGTCCCAATGTCTCTCACATCAACTGATGCTGGCAGGGAGCCGCCCAGGACAGTCTGGTGGTAATGCCGAGCCTGCATCATTAGACCAGCGGCATCAGCGATACGCATATGAGGCATCACTGATCTTGGCAGCATTTCGTTCGTATATTGTATCCTCATCAGCATAGAATTCATTAGAACACAAATTCCTCCACCTCATGTAGTCCTGGAGAAGTTAGCATCTCTAGGAGTCTCTAAATAAGTGGTTTTGACATAGATTCCATGAGTATTTTTATGATAAAGTAAGAACGGAAGCTCCCGAAGTTATCAGTTACACATCTATTCTATTAAGGAGGAATACAAGACAAAGTTAGCTAATGGTCATAAAACAAATTGATTTTGGAGACATAACTCAAATTGTAGTATAATTTCAAAATTTGTCCTATCATGTTAAATTCCTAAAGCTGATGAGGTCAGCTGGATTTGTAAGGCTACCATTAAAAATGTGGATATTATAGACAATCCATTACAAATTTGGACAAGCACTTAAAATTGTGCTTTGTCTTCCTTTATTTAGGTTAGGATAATTATACTCAATCAGTCACAGCATTGTCAAGGATTTCCTAATCATATATGGGAGACAAAGGTCTCTGGTCACTGCTGAAAATCCTGAAATGATGCTTTTTCACCATGGGACAGAAGTGTGTCATCTTACATATTTTTAATTAGAGGGGAGTGGGTAAAAATAACCAGAAACAATCAAAGTCCAGGTAAACCACATCCTGTGGATTTCTCTAGGTGGTGTGACCATATGGAAAAGGTTAGTTTCCTCCATTCACTCCATGATCAATAATAGTAACCTGCACGTGCAGTGGTG
>PVIR01006520.1:0-65424 GCA_004026965.1 Petromus typicus
AAACATTAGAATCAAGTTATGTCATATTCTGGTACAAACTCTCAATGTTAAATGCTATATGATGATGTGTATTCATAATGTACCAATAAAGTTTTAAATTAAAAAATGAATACATTTGAGGTTGAGGCAGGAGAGTACAATTATAAGAACAGCCTGGGCAACTTTGTGATTTAGTCTCAATTCATAACCCAGTCTCAAAATTAAAAATAGCAAATGAAAAAATAGCTGAGGGTGTAGCTCAGTACAAAAGCTACAATCTCTAGTACTTAAAAGAATACAATTTGAATGAAAATAGGTTCTCTTTTTAAACTAAACTATTAGGAGATAAGTAAACAAAATATAAAATTTTCCTGGCTTCAGCTAGGTAGGCAGGTGATGGATTTTTGTTCTAAACCCCACCCCAGGCCCCTTGCTTCTGAGATAGGGTTCATCCAAGATCTGTCCCTTGCCTCCTGATGCCCAGCCAGAACCCCCCAATCCAGGAAAGGACCCTGGCCACACACCCAGGAGGGCCTGATAGTTCTGCCTGAGCTGGGTTTCATGGGCTCATTAGGTCCCCAGAGGGAGCACGCTCTCCCCTCAGTCTCCACTGTGCTTACTTCTCTTCCTCTTCCTCCCTGTCCAATCATGAGACTGAATTGAACACTGCTCTTGGATGTATCATTTAAATTTTTTATTTTTATCATACATTTGTAGTATACAATGATAACATTTCTTGTGGGGAGTTGGTGCATGTACATAACACATCTGAATTCTTTTTACACCTCCTTCTCTTCTCCTTATCCTCCCTCTCTATCTCTAGGTCCCTGTCCCTTTTGCAAAAGATATCTCCCTATTTCCTCTTATTCATCTTTTATTTTGCTCTTTATTTTTATATTGGTTTTCTCATATCAGAGAAGCCATGTAGCACTTAAACTTGTATGTCTAATTTATATCACTTAACTTTATGGTCTCAAGGTATTGATACACCCACCCCAGTGCATTCATGGCAAAGACCAATCCTCTCATCCCCAGAAGAGTCCCCTCATGAGACCCACCTTTCTGCCCCTGACATCTGGGCAGCAAACCCTCTCCTCTTCCCAGTGCTTCCCAGAGGAGCCCTTCATCTTTTCCTCTGGGCTTCAGATCCATTTTTTTCTCCAGCAAGCAATACTTTGTGGCCTTGAAAATTAGATCAAATCCCTGCATTTTGACTTCCCAGCAATCCCCACTCCCTTCCTAGCAAGAGCTCCAAACAGCGCTTAGAGCCCTGAGCTCCAGGAGGACAGAAGCAGCTCTCCCTGAGTGACGATTGCCCCCCAGTGAAGCCCACATTTGCAAGCTGGGGAGCCTCATGCCACTCACCCTGAAGCCTGGACTAACTCCATATCCGTACACCCCTCCAGAGTTGTTTCAGAATGTGTTGCTTGAGTATATTTGAGCTTTTGGACTTTGAGTGACAGGAGATGTAAGAAGGGATCTCTCTTCCCCTGTTTACCCATGAGAAAGATGCCCTGCCTGCACAGGAGCACAGTGCCCTCCTCCCTCAGACTGCATCCCCAGGTGAAAGTCCACTGCAGAGAACTTGCCTCTGCTGGCACCCTGATGTATATTTTCTAGGCACTTCTCTCAGTTTGCTGGCCTTTTCTCAAACTTTCTTTAAGGTCTCCACAAATTCATCCATTTATTTATTTAAAAAGCACATAAGCTCTAGGTCTGGTTCTTTGTTTTTTTTCCTGTATGGAGATTAAAAATTTTAAAGAACAGGTGTGTGCTTTTCTTTTGTTAATCAGTCATATGTTAGTTTAATCCTCAGACCCAGGATCAGAACCGAAGAAGGGAAAGGCTGTTTCTTCTCTGCTGCAGAAGTATGTGGCTACTGGCTGATGGCAGCCTGGCCTTCTGTCTTTGGTCAGAATTTACTTGGCAGTGGGCTGTGCTGTCCCCTGGGAGTCCAGCTTCCAACAGCCTCAACCAATCCCAGGGAGATATTCAGATATGAAGGGGTGCTTGTGCGCTCAGTGCTTGGCTGAGCTCTGAATCCCAGCTAAGGGATTCAATGCTGGAGGGCTAAGGTCACATTGGATGTTGTGACTCTTCATTTTGTCAGCTGGCAAGGTATGGGGAGCTGGAGGTGACCCTGAAGTGGCAACTTTTTATGCCATCGTCTGTGAGTACCTTTGTGTGCGGATGTTTATTATTCACCTTGGAAATTAGAAAGTTATCATTCTAATCCTTTCCAGTATGATCTTCCTAATCTTAAGAATAAGACTAGGGACACTGAAAGACAGAGACAGTGATGCTGGCTAGAAAAGCCTTTAAAAAAAAAACTATAGCAAAGTGCTTCATAAGTAAAAACATATGGACAGATTCTTGGCAGGTAAGGAAGGGAGGTGCAGTGTGATTTGTGCTCACACAAGGCCAGGAGAGGACAGAGAAAGGGACCCATTTGAACTGCTTTAACTTTGTGTCTTATGCATTCTCTGGCCTCATATTTTTCTGCCTCAGCTGGACCCAAAAGGACTGTGTTTATTTTACATTGAGAATCGAGGTCCCTTGGGTTTCTATTTGCTTTGAGCAGCAGGAAAACCAAAAAGGAATGAATGCCGAACACTAAGAAAACACACTTGGGGAAAGACAGTGGAGACAATGTTCAGGAGGAATTTATTCAAGAAACTGGACCCTTTAGACTCCTGCCAAGGCCAAGGAGTCCAGCGGGGCCTCTTGTGGCTCAACTTCCCCATCCCACCAACAGGGCCCTCATCTGCCTCGGTCTGCTCAGGAAGCCATCAGCTCCAGCCGGCCTTGCTGCTCAAAGGTTCATTATTCAGCACCCTGGCTCTGGCCTCCATGCCGCTCCTGTCTAGCAGTATTAGGCCCTTTCACTGGTGGCTGCTGTTGCCGCCAGGAAGTGGGCAGAAGAGGAAATTAAAGGCGCTGAGCCACGAGGCCACCATTGCTGCCACTGCTAAGCAGATGTGATGGGCAGTTGGTGAACAGACAGGGTTCAGGCCTCAGGTGGGTGTACAGGATCTGCCTAAACAGTGGGGACCCATTGATCACTGAACAGCATGGAAATCTAATAATGAGACTCAGATTAGAAAGAAGGCAAAATGCAGAACCAGGTAAAATATCCATTTCTACTAAGTGATTATTTCAAGAATTTGATCTTGAGGACTAAAGGGAGATAAAGAAGTAGCATTTGTGTGTGCTGAAACACCCTCTTCTAGAAGAAACTGCCATGGCTCCTAGTGCTGAAGAGGCCAAACGTTTCTATTGTATGACCTTCAGTGACCAATACTACACTCAGACAAGATCTGGGCATTCAGGATATTATGGCTGTAGACAAATACCACACTCAGGGAAACCACCTAATCTCATGTTCTTTGTTGCC
Organism: Petromus typicus; assembly: GCA_004026965.1. NCBI lineage: Eukaryota > Metazoa > Chordata > Mammalia > Rodentia > Petromuridae > Petromus > Petromus typicus. Next base: position 3,374 of record PVIR01006520.1, read on the forward strand.
AACCTATGAAAAATGGAAGTTGAAGAAATGAATGAAGAAAACTTATTTTAGATAATAGAACTAAGGCCAAGGAAAGCCTACAGCCTATGTTCCAACAGAAATCCCAAGGCCTCTTGAAATCTGAAGGAATCTGAAAGAAAATTACAGCAGGAAGTAGATTCCTTAGCATACATGTTAATGGCAGCATGAAGCACTAGGAATTCTTGTAACTGCTCTGTTTGAATGGCCATGTCCGTGCCTTGAATTCACAGCTTGCCCATCACCTCTGACTGCTCAGGGTGCAGCTGAATGTTCACACAACTCCTGACAGGACCTTTAATAAAAGTCTCTTTCCAAATCCTGCCTCTATCTGCCAGGATCCCGAAAACAGATTCACTTTTTCTGTGGTTCTGATACCTGGAGCACCATTTACTGTCTTTTGTGTCCAATCTGACCTCGTGTAGACTGAGTCCCATCAGGTCTGATTTGTCCTGTGTCCGGCTCTCTCTACAACTGGCTCACCAAGTGTTGGGTTGTATGGCTCCTGCTTCAACTGAGTGCCTTGATAAATGGAGCTGCAGTATCCCATTTGTTGTTCCTCCTCTTCTGGTGCCCCTACCCTGAAGATTCAGTGCCCACAAGGCAGTGGCATTTGGGTTTGGTGGCTTCTTTAGGAAAGGCAGCATCTTGAGATCTACATGACGACAATTTTGACAAGTGAGCCTTCTGGTTCCAGCAGGGCCATACACCTCCTGCACATAGCTGCTCACACAAAAGGAAGAGACCCTTGGAGAAATGTTTGGGAAACAGATCTTTCATGACAGTAAATTTCTAATCTCTTGCTGCTGCTCTCTGTGCTTCTGTGACATCTAACAGGTACTCTGAGTTCCAGAACTTTATTCATTCACTGAAGTCTAATGAGAGAAGGACTAGTTCCAAAGTATTTTAAAGACATAATTGCAATAGTTTTTGTTCACTGAATTTTTAAAATGATAGAGTACTATGTTTATTATGCTTTATATATTAATCAAGCATGATTTTTTAAAAGAAAAACATACAGTGTAGGTATGTAAGTTTTGTTTCTCTATACAGTTCAATTCAGCAAATATGTATTGGCTATATTTTACATCCAAAGTATTACAAGCAAATAATGGTCCCAGCTCTTGAGGAATTTATAGAATGTAGTTCTTAAGAGGTGATTATACAGAAGGATTAGGAATCCCTAGGATTTTTACCAGTGGTTCAGGGTTTTAGATTCAGCCTTTCCAAAAGAAGAATTCCAAGCCCCAAAATGGGAAGACAAGTAGTTTGGGAGGTATGGGGATGCTAGTGCTTTCCTCGACTCTGGAGCCTTGTCTTCATCCAGCTCAACCACAGCCAGTGACTGAGTGTGGATGAGAGAGATGTCAGCACCATCAAATACAGCTCTATGGTATCAGACCTGCTCCACACTCCTGGGGTCAGGCTGAAGCCAAAGGCATGTCCTTGCTCAGCCATTTTTCTTGACCTATCCTACATCCTTCATATTCATCATTTTCTCCTAACAATACTCCTTCTATAAATCACTCTAGTAAGAATCTCCACATCAGGATTGACTTCAAGGAAACATGACCTGATGAAAAATTGAACCCCAGGAAGCTACAGCAGAAAACAGGTGAAAAGATACAGGGGACGATGATGCCACGACAGGCTGCAGGGCCAGCACATCCAGAGCAGCTGGTGTGCAATCTCCTGGTGGAAGGTTGCCAAACTCAGCAAACAAAGGGCAAAATGCCCTGTTAAATTGACATTTCTGATAAACAACACGTAAAGTTTTAGGAGAGGATTATTTCATGTGATATTTAGGAAGTATTTAACTTAAAAAATCTGGTTGAGCTATGCTTTCCTTAACAACCCACCTCTGTGGGCTTGTGGGAGACATGTCTCAAAGTTGTTTCATCCATGGATTGAAGATGTTGGGGTATTTATCCTCCAACCCTCATCCATTGCCAGCTACCTATATGTTGTGCTGCCTAGTGTTTCTTGTAAGGTCCAATTATGGAGTGAGAGAAGGCAATCACCCCTGGATACAACAATGACTTCATAAGGAGGATGCCTTGGCCAGGTAAAGAGCTGTAAGGACACAGTCAGGTTACCCATGAAGTCTGTTAGACATAGCAGCTGAAACTGAAGCTTTTCTGAACTCTCAAGAGCAAGTTTAGATGAACAAGTACTTTGTTTCTATTCAAGTCTGTGGACAAGCCCATACTATGACCACAAGCTGAGAGGAGAGAAGCAGGGAGAAAGGGACTGTTAGATGAAGTTGTGATGGGCTGAACGGTATGTGTCTGGATGTTTATCTGACAGAAACAGGGAAGATGGTGTTTACTATCCCAGAAGCAGCACAAGAAAATGAAGATTTCCTGACCTGTCATTCTCACTACAAATAATGGTGCAATTATAGGAAGCGCCTGGGTAGCTCTAAAATTCTTTCTGAAACTAGGGAATAAGTTCTCCTTCCATTTTCAGTTAAAATAATGAAGGCAAATGATTGTCTCTTCATCCTTGAGGCCAATTAGATTTTCAGAAGTCTCTTTACACCAATAAGTGTCAATACTATAGGTCTGTATTTCTGTCATCAGTTCATTGAGTTTCCCTATGCCATCTGCGTGAACACATGGGGATGTATATTTTCTCTTGTTTCTAGCCTTCTTTGGGAATTGTGTAATCTCTAATCAAAGCCTGAGAAAATGAACTAGACATCATTTCAGTGATATTTCTCTGTGCATTGGGTAAATGTGTGTACTCTTCTGGTCCAAAGAACCACTGCCCCACTTGGGAGCAGTGTAATTCATTTAGGCCATGGTAAGAAATCATTTCTTCCTTTTGAGGGGCTCTTGGCTTAAACTCCAATTTTAAATTATTTGGAATAAATGTAATCTGGCCTTGTGACATGTGATATATACAACTGCTCTGGGGAAAGGGCAAAACATATTAATAAAACACAATGTATTTCAGCAGGGTGGCACAAGTCAGCAGCTGAGTTCCACTGTTTCTAAATAACACTGAGGACCTTGAGAGTCTTTTCCTTTTCTTAAAAGGTAAGTAGTCTGATTTTTCAAAGCAAGTAATAGGCCATCTCTCAGCCATTGAGCGATCTGTCCAAATTGGTCCATGAGCCCACTTGCTGTCTTGCTCAGCGTGCCATTTTTTGTTCAAAGAGGCAAGGCAGACAGAAGCCAAGGTGACAGAAGCCACCATGTACACTTGTACAAGTTGTGTATAAGGATACTCAACCAAGAAGTTGAGTTGAGTTGAGTGGGGATCAAAATACGTCAGGCATAGGTACAAGTTCCCAATGATGAATGTGATTATAGTGTATATCTATAATGTACCATTTGATTTAATGGAAAAATAAAAAACTAAATAAAAAGAAATTGAGCTGGGGTTAAAATCTAGCTGTGCTCCATTCACTAAGCCATGTATCTTGGTGAATGGAATATATTTCTTAAGAAATACAAAGTTAAGGGCGGGGGAATTAGCTCAGTGGTTCTGGCGCCTGTCTTACAAGCGCAAGGACCCGGATTTGATCCCTGGTAACCACATACCATACTGGGTGTGGAGACTCACGCCCAGTAGCAACCAGTACCACATACCATAGTGTCGGGCGTGGTGACTCATGCCTGTAATCCCAGCACTTGGGAGGCAGAGGCAGGAAGATTGCTGTGATGTGAGTTGGAGGCTGAGCACAGGGCCAGCCTGAACCACAAAAGTGGGACCCTGTCTCAAAAATACCTTAAAAAAAAAAAAAAGAAAAGAAATACAAAGTTAAGTGAATAGTTTGCTCTGCACTTTAGATGTAGTCTTCAAAACTATGGCATCTGTTGATTTTGAAACCAAGATATTTCAGCATTTCTGGTAAATTTTTCACTATTATCAATTCTACTCTGATGTTTCCTAAAGACTTGGCAGCTTCAAAAAGTATGTAAAGACCAGGATCCCTGTGTGTAGTCACAGAGTTCCCAACCCCAATGCTTCCAGAAATTTGGGAAACACAGACCAGAAAAACAGAAGCCAGCTGTCACTTAAAGTTAGAGGTGGGTAGATACCAATCGAGGTGAGGGATTTCACAGGTCATGCAAGGCCCATCCAGCACCGCAGGCCTCCTGGCCTTCCAAACCGGCACAACAACTCTGCCACGGAGTTCCTGGAGATAATTCTGCGGAAACAGGATGGGACTCATGGGAACAGAGCAGTTCTTACTGACACAAACACGTGGAGCCCAGACGTCTAGTGTGGAGTTGAGTTTTAATTGGTTTAGAAGTATAAATTCTACAAAATTACCACAAATAGCACTCAAAAGGTCAATTATGAAAATTTTAGAGTGGTAGTAATTCTTACAAAATTCACACAGCTGTTATCTGGTGCTCTGTGCCATTTTGGTCACTTTTGGAAGGTTGTGAATTTTTAAACCTACTGCTCAGTAATCATTTTTTAAAGGCTTCTGCACATACATGACAGCCTCAATGGAGCCCCAGGAAAGCAGTGACCAGGACAGAGGTCCTGCTGCTAGACAGAGTATCAGAAACTGCCACACATTCATTATAAATATGAAATTAAGCCTGGGGTGTCGCTCAGAATAAGAACACTTATCTAGCTATGGGAGATCCTGGGTTCTGTCCCCAGTATAGCAAAAAGAAATTTAATGAAATTTAAAATGCATTATTTAAAACTTGTGAAAGCAAGTAAGCACAAAGCAAATTCAGACTTTCAGATGTAAGCTTTAATGCATTTATAGCATTTATACTTCAGAATAGTGTGATTAAAGCTTACAACTGCTGACACCTGTGTGACTTTGCCCAGTGACCCAGAACGTCCTGCATGATCTCTCAGCGTGTGTGGTACAGCGCGATGCCACTGGCTGAGTGTTCTCTCTCCGGCCTGGCAGCCTAGCCTCTAGACCCAGATGGCCCTGCCCACGGCCACCAGTCCTGGGAGGCCACTGAAAGCTGAGAATGTGGTGAGTTTGACCGATTTTCAGACAGCTCATTCATATTTTAAAAAACTGACTACACATTGAAATTAAGGAGTTTAAAGTTAATATAATGATGTTTGAATTCCTCCTAAGTTGTTTTTTGTTTCCGACATTTTTAATGCAGCTATTAGAAAAATTTAAAACTACATCTACACTTGTTACATTCCCTTCTTTTTTCTTCAGTACTATGCATGGAACCCAGGGCCTCACACCCCAAGTGCTCACTACTGAGCTACATCTCCAGACCCGTTTATGTTATATTGTCATTCAGTCACTCACAGCCCTCTTGTCCAGCTTGACTTTCCTACCTCAGCTTCCTGAGTAGCTGAGATTTTAGATATACCACCACTGAGATTGACATTATATTTCCTTTCTCTTCCTTCCTTCTTTCTTTCCTGCCTGCCTGCTTTCTTTCTTTCTTCCTTTCTTCCTTCTTCCCTTCCTTCCTTTCTTTTTCTTTCTTTCTCTCTTGCTGCTTTATTCCTCTCTCGCTCTCCCTCTTTCCCCCCACCCTCTTTCTTTCTCTGCTTCTTTCCTTCACCCTCTCCCTCTATTTCCCTCTATTTATCTTTTGTTTAGTACTGGAGACAAAGCCTAGGCATTTCACACTGAGTTTATCCCTAGCTCTTGTAAATTTCTTCTTTTTTTAAAACATTTTGAGACAAAGTCTCACTATGTATCACTGAGTTACTCAGACCAGGATCTAGTTGACAACCCTCCTGTCTCCATCCCCAGAGTTTTGGGATTACAGGTGTGTGGCACCGCATCTGGCTCTGACTTTGTTTTTAGTGGGCAGCACTTCCCTAAAGCAATCAGTGTTTGACACCCACTGATATAGATTTATCCCTGGTCACAAGGAATTAACAATGTGGATGTGCTGTTCTTTCAGTTTTCAAATGATTGAAATGTGGGGCCCTTTAGGGTGACTCACTGAGGGTCAGAGTCGGCCCTGAGGGGTGAGAGGACATCAGAAAGCTGGCAGGAATAGCAGGAATAGCAGCTAAGTGACAGCAGTGCACCCACATGGCTGTCTCAGGGACCAGGAGGAACAGAGGAGAAGCTGCTGCCAGCCTGCTGCCACTGCAGGGCAGAAAGCTGGGTTACTTGTGAGCTCATCTGCAGCTTCACCTAGCTTTCGTGACTGTGCAGCACCTTAAAGAAGTTAATGGATGCCAACGGATCCCCTTTGACTTTTCCCTGAAGAATGTGTTTTGCACCTTGCACTTCTCCCTAAGCATCGTTTCCCACATTGTACTGTGGACTGAACCCAGAGCCTTCCTGTTGAGTTACATTCACCATCCATATATCATATTTTATTTTGAGACAGGGTCTCCCTAAGTTGCTAACTGCCCAGGATAGGCTTAAATGTGCAGAACTCCTACCTCAGTCTCCCAGTATATTGGAATTCCAGGAGGGGCCACTATCCTTAGCATCTATCTTCAGGATCTGTGCAAAGAGACATCCACCTATTATTCTTGAGCATACACATCATCATCCCCAAGGCAGCCAATAACATCATCCTCATATCAGAATTATTGTGTAGTCTAAGGCAGCCTTGGGTACAACAGTTAGCCTTTACTGCATAACAAATGACTTTAAAGCTTAGTGGCTTCAAATAGAAATTATTTTGGGGTTACCCACAGTATTTGGGTTTTTTTAAACCTTAGAATTCATTCTCCAAGAGGCTGATGAGGCTTCCTCATTTGGTGGCAACAATATTCTTGTGGAAAAGCCCCAAATCACAAGCCTTTATGAAACCCTTCCAGTCACACCTGCTGATGTTCCATTGGCCAAGTCTGGAAGCAAGATGAGCTGTACCCAAACCACAGACAAGTTCCTTGGAGGATGTTGGTTGAAACCACCTACCTCACTAGGCCACATGGATGGAGACCTCATTGTGTCCCAGATGCTGCCCCAGACAGTGAAAATGTTACAACATTTAATGTAGTGACCACCTGAGCACAGTAGGTACCTCTCTCTGCATTTTACAGATGTGAAACTGAGGTTCATAGGCTGAGAAAATTTCCTAGGATCCCATACCTTGCGGACAACAGAGCCAAGATTTAGGGATTGACATGCCTCCCCAGACCTTTCACTAAATGTTAGGAGGGAATGGACTGAGGTGGGGGTGCATTTTGCTGTGCATTGAGGTGCCCTCAAAACCAATCTCTGGCTAAACCCTGAGTCCTAAAGAAGCAAAACACAGAGCTAAAGAGCTAGGCACCGCAGCTTAAAGCACTCTGTTAGGCTTTGCCTGTCCGAGAGCGTGTGTTAGCACAAGAAACCAAAACACTGGATTCCAAATGACTCTGCGGTGACCTGTTGTGACAGACAGTGCTCTGTCTCTGGTGTTGTTGGATGCTGATAAAAGGCACAAACCCCCTGAGACATTTAGTAATGTTGCATTTCCCCTTTCAACCAATTTCATGTTTATTTTTCAACCCCACACATGAAGAAGCATAGATATTAGCCAAATCCCATATTCCAAGCAGCAGATAAAGTCAACAAAGAGGATCACAGAAAAGTCCCAGCAGAAAGCCAATGCTGTTATCTTTCTTAGAAAATGGGGTACAGCTTGGAAAGTGAGCATCTCCATAGAAAAGTAGAAATCCTCTCCTTAGATAAAAAATTCTCATTAATAATTCTTTTCTCCAGTGGGCAAGAGAAGAAAAGATTTGTGGAGATGGAACCAGCAGAGTAGATAGCAGCAGTCCCTGGCTGCAGCCTGCCTGAACCAGAGAAGGCACTAAAGGTGACATGAATGAGGGTCGTTAATATTCACAGCGGCATCTGGTGCTATGTTGCCAGGAGACAGTAATGAGAACAGAGCATCTTCCAGGTCTAATGGCACTGCGGCTGCCACATCAATCCTGCCGTCCCCAGAAATAAGATCTCTATCATTTTCAAACAGGCAAGCATTGGTGGCTTGGCTGTCATTCTGGAAGGTCACTAAAAGATATGCAGATGAGCTACCCATATTTCTCAGGGACACCACCTGTAGAGGAGTGTAAGGACCTATTTGTTCTAGCTGCTGGAAACTCTTTGCCAAGTTTGGACTTCTTAGGTTATATCTACCACCAATTCTTGATGGCATGCTCCCCTTTGGAGGCATTCAGCCTGTTCCTCCTCTTCTGTCATGACTTAGATGAAGGTTACAGCTCTTTAAGTGTAAGCTTCTGAAGAGCAGCAACCTAAAAGAGCAATCAGCTCCTTGACTCTGTGTTTGCATCACGTTTCTCTCTCCCCTGTACTCTGAGACACAGATTCAAGTTGAAGTGATTATTTCTTCCTATCTGTCTGGTAGGATTCTTAAAGTGGAAGAGATGTACCTGGATTTTTGTTGTCTCTACTCCCTTGATGTCAAGACCAAAATATTTCCTTATTTAAATTTAGAGGCTGAGTAGGTGTAGAATGCTTTTGATATTTGAATCAAAATTTCCCACTTTCTTAGTACTTTCAAACATGTGGTCTCATATTATCATCATCACAAATAGATAGTAAATCATCAAAAATTATCCTTTTGATATTTGCTATATATCAGGGCTGAAGAAACAATAAGGACCCAATTAGATAAAGTCCTAGACAAAGACTACCTCCTGGAAATAGGGTAGGCATACCATGATCAAATGCATAGAAAAACCCACACATTTATTCCTCCAGCAAATAGTCACTGATCATCTATTCCATGCCAACTGCCTTCCTAAACATCAAAGGTACAATATGGAATGAAACCAAAAACATATTGTCTTCTTGGACATCACCACTTAGCAAGGAAAGCTCAGTTTAAAAATAGAAACTTATCATAAGAAGGAGTAAATGCAATAAACTAACATGAGATAAGAGAGAATGCTTGGGGCAATAGTTGGACTACTTTATGGGGTATCCATGGGAGCTCTCAAAGGAGGAATAGCATTGAGCAGAGACATGAAGATGTCATCCAAGGATGGTGCGCTGAGCCAGCTCACATTGGTTCCCAACAACCAGCTGGGATATCTATCCCCAAGTTCACATTCAGAGTCAACACCTTGACCACTCCAAATCAGGTTGGAGGAGTCACACACTGGAAACCAATACATGCTATGAATCCGGGCTTTCCCTGCCCCCAGCATGGTTCATAAATCTAATTGTATCCAGAAGCCTAAAGAAAGAGTCTTCCTGGCAGAAGGAACATTCAGGTTAAGGTCCCGGGTTCCAAGAGTGCTCTGTTTATTGAGACAAGACCAGCATGTCTATAATAATAGTTCTCCAAGTGTGACCAATAGGTTATATATCTTCAGCATCATATGGGAAATATTTAGAAATTCAAATTCATGGGCTCTGCTTCATACGTAGTGGATTAGGAGCTTTGGGTAGGGGACCCCAAACTCTCTCTTCAAAGATTTCCAGCTGATTCTCATGTGCAAAAAGCTTAAGAACCACTGGTTTAAATTGATCACAATTATCAAGTAGGAAAGTAGAGGAAGGAAAGTTGGAGAAGTAACTGGGATCTGGTCATGTACAGCCCCTACAGACTCTGGGGAGGACTTTTTTTTTTTTAAGTTTTAAATCTTTATTGGTACATTTTATATACACATCACTATCACACTCAACACTGAGAATTTCTATCAGTATATGACACGACCTAATTCATATTTTTCCCATTCCCTCACCCACCCTACAACCCCTCACCCCTCAGCTTTGTTTCTTTTTTTACCATCACATTTTTCATTTCCCCTCATTACTTATCCCTAATGCTCTTTTCCTTTTGAATATTTTCTATTTCACAATGTCTACCATACATTCTAGATTTTTAGGTTTATGAGTCCTCTAGAGTAGGCCTCAGTTCCTGGATATTTAGCCAGACATTATTCTGGATGTTTCTATGAGGGTACTTTTGGATGAGATTAGTAACCCACCCGAGGAAGAACAGATGACCTTCCGTGTTATGGATGGGCTTTATCCAGTTACCTGCAGCAAGAATAGAACAAAAGGATAGGCTTCACCCTAGGGGAAAAAAGATTTCAGCAGCAATTTCCACTGCAATAACAGATCTTTCAAGGATTCCCAATTTTACAGCCTATCCTATAGATTTCAGACTTGCCAGCCTCTATAATCATGGAGCCAAATTCTCAAAATAAATCTTTCCATCAGCACACACACACACACACACACACACACACACACACACACACACACACTTTATTCTGTGACTGTTTTTCTCCAGATCTAGTACAATTCAAGCTTTTACTGATTGAAGTGGAAAGTCAGTTTAGGAGAGGAAGATGAAACAGAGGCAGGACTTAACTGACAAGTTTTCAAAGGTTCCCAGTACAACTAGCTTCCTTAGGTTCACAGGCCAAATCCAGTCTTCTGTCCATTTCTAGTCAGCTAGAAGCTGAATACAGAGAAAGAGAGAGAGAGACAGACAGACAGACAGACAGATTAATCTAATTTTTGCCCCTCTTGTGCCACACATTGTTCATCCTGATGGGATATGTGAAAGAGGCCCAGTGTTGCTTCTGTGTTATTCTCACCAACATTGCCTAACTTATAATTAATCATGAACAAACATCAGATGGCTCAAATCGTAGGAAATTCTATAAAATAACCAGCTGGCCCTCTTCAACAGTGTTGAAGCTATGAAAAGCAAGGATTAGTGAATGGTTACAGATTAAAATAGATTTAAGGAGATAAAATAACTACATGCAACCTGTGTTATTGGATTGGATCTTTGACCAGAAACAAAGCATTACAGCAATGACTGATGACAGTTGAATGGGGTCTATGGGTTAGCTACAGTGTTATATTGGTGTTAATCTCTCACATCAGTCTTTCATTTGTGATGTAGTACAATGTCAATATTTGGAGAAGCTAAGTGAGTAGTACCTGTAAATATTTATACTAATTTTGCACATTTTAGGTAAATTATTACTTCAATAAGAAGTTAAAAATAAAATCTCCTCAAACAGAAGTATCAAACTATTCTTTGGAAAGTATGGCAGAAGAATCTTTGAAGTCTTTGAAGACAGGAGGAGCACATTATACTCTCTTAAATTAAAATAAAAGAAACACAAAGGACAAGAAATAGATTTGATTGGGATATAATCAGGAGTTAAAAATGATATACTTGATTTTACTAGAATTTTGTCATGAATAAACCAGATTCCTCCAACTGAAAAAGACTTAAAAAAAGGAATCTATTGACACACATATTGGAAAAATCAGGAGGCTGCCATGGTGAGATTATGTAACTCAAATACCATCATCACAGCCCCCTTCCTCTTTCTATGTGGTACATTTCTACTTTTATCCTATTGACAAGTGTTTAGCCTTGTCGCCATTTCTTAAGACTTATACCCTTTCCACAGGCAGCAATAGGAAAGATGGCCTCTCTTTTCCAAGAAGTCCCAAAGGAGTTCCAGAATAAAGGAATCTACTCATGCCTCCAAGAATACAGTCTATCTCAGAGTACCTGTAAAATTTGTGCTTTCTTAATGTGATTTTTAGATGCAGTCTTGCCTTGGGTCCTGGTCCCATTGCTGGAAACACACTGATTTCAGATGCTGGATTGTCTGACAGTGGAGGATGTCAGACAACTGACTTTCACCTGAGGCTCAAGGAAAGGATGAGCAGAGGTGGTTTTCTAATATGAAGGGTACTTTATGCAGAGGGAAGTGGTTGGGGAACAGATAAAATTAGCCAAAGTCCCATATAGCGATGAAGGCAAGACAAGTAGTTTAGCATTTGGACAGATCCAGAGGATTGAGGCTCATAACAGTGAACAAATTTCTAAGCAGCTCCTCTAGCCCTGATCTCAGAATCTATTTCCCACTGTTAGTCTTAGAAGTCTCTCTTGAGATGGATCTTAGTCAAGTCCTGTGAAGAAAAATTTCAGTGACCACAGTTGAGAAATTAAGATATACCTGCACATTTTACTGGTTAAATTTTCTCTCAAATGTTAAGAAAAACAAATACTCAACTCACCTAAAATTTAAAATCTTGGAATCCCAAATCCCTCCTGCACACATGCTATCCTCACTTGAAAAAGAGACTATTGTCTCCTCTCCCACCTCAATCTGTTATCCTGACACTCAATTACCACTAAAGGGGAAAGGGGAGCCAAACTCATGTCCTCCAGGGGGCCAGGTTTCTGCCAAGCTGCCTGAAGCCCCCAGTGCCCATAAATCTTGACATTTGCACAGCCCAAGGACAAGGCTGGGGAACTGAGAGTCTGAATGAGGCTGGGCAGAAGGATGACAGAAGAGATATGGCAGGAGACATTTGGGAAACTTCCCAATAGCAGCTTCCTTAGACTTGATATATTTCAGCCCGGCCCCAGGTGCAGTGATGAGCAAAAACATGGGAAGGAAGCAAAGGGGAGAGCTAGGCCCATTGGCTGGCAGCTGCTGGCCCTGACAGGGCTTCTGAAAGCATGTGCCTCTGGCATGGAGGACATGAGCTGTGGTCGGGCTCATCTGTGGGTATCCAGGATTCTATTTGTTCACTTCCCAGCTCTGATTGAAAGACCACAAACTCAGCCCATCAAAGGCCACTGTGCATGTCACAATGATGCCAGTTTGTGAATTTTTGGACAGGATATCCCTTTTCAATATTCAGAACTTTAAAGTTTTCCAATCTAGTCACCTCTTTCCCAGAATAAAGGGAGCCAGCAAGCCAAGGCAATATCTAAATGGTCCCACACAGGTATTCTAGGGAAGCACAGCTCACAGGGGTAAGCTGTGTTGTATGAGCATGCAGCCTGCACTTGCAGAGTCCAGCCATCTAACTCTGCCACAAGTTCACTCCAGGAGTAAAACTGGCCCAGAGCAGTAGACACCCTCTTTTCTTCATATAGGTGGAAGGAAGGATGTCTGCTCTCTCTTTTCCAGTTTGCATTAAATAAATCAGCTCCAAATTGCTCCTACTCATGCCTCCAAGAATACAGTCTATCTCGGAGTACCTGTTAAATTTGTGCTTTCTTGATGTGATTTCTAGATGCAATCTTGAGCCCTTAATTTAAGAAACCTCTTGGGCCAAGCAGTTAACTCAGTAGTTCTGACATCTGCCTGGCAAGTACAAGGTCCTGAGTTTGACCCCTGGTACCACATATCATAGTGCTGGGCATTGTGGCTCACGCCTGTAATCTCAGCACACGAGACCAACGATAACCTGGGCTACATAGTGAGCTCAGGGCCAGCCTGAACTACAAAAGTGAGACTCTGTCTCAAAAAAAAAAAAAAAAAGAAGCCTCTTAGCCTCATCATCCAAAGCATTATTCTTCACTCCCAGCTGTCTCTACTGGCTGTGCCCCCAGATAATGGAGTAACCCTATTTTAGATCCCAAAAATTCTTGGGTCCTGATTGAACAGGATCTTCATAATTCTTTCTCGTATTTACTTTCCACCACTTATTTACCCCTTTTTGGAAAAAAAAAAAACCTATATAATTGTACATGTAGATAGGTGGCTTTTCTTCAGCCCAAAAGGATAGAAATGAGTAGAGCCTCCGTCAGTGCTTTACATGGTCCCCGCTATGTGAAAGGTATCTAGGAAAGTCTTTTGGGAAGGTGTCTCACTGACAACAGGGAATAAACTCAGAATAAATGGACTCTTCCCTTTCCATTGAACAGTTAGTTACCTTCTTGAACATGATGCAGGGAACTGAAGAGCCAGCTGAGAACCACGAAGGGGTTAACCATCCGATCTGCTGAGGTTCAGGTTGATGAAAATGGAATCGCTGTATTAATGAAGTTTGGCTGCCCTCTCTAGCAAAACTTCATAGGAGTGATCATCCCCTCATTGTGTGAAGCTTACTGAGTTGAGAGCTCTGGTCCTGCCCACCGGCACCCTCCCCTAACTGGGATTTAGATGGATACTTGGATCTAGCAGTACAATCCATTGTCTTATTTTTCTGTCTAGATTACTGAGGACAAATCACTTCACCTTTGTAGACCCTATTTTTTCATCTTGAAAACTGGCAAAGTGAAGGGAAAGCTTTTTGACTTCTTTTTTCAGCTGGAATTGTTGAGTTCCATAGCACAAGAAAGGGTGCCATGTAGCATGTATATAAACACTCTATAGATCCAGATGCAAGGACTGGCTGAGGTTACAGGTTGTCTGAGGCAGCATCTTAGATCCAGCCAGTTTGGGAAAGCTCAGCCGAAGAGTGACCCTGCTATCCAGGCATCATGTCCTCAAAGACAGACCAAGACAAAGGGAGGATAGAAATTCAGCCAGGTCACACAAGCACTGAAAGAATGGGACAAGATATTAGCAGTGTAGAACCAGAGTCTTTGCCCTTTCCTGTCCGGTTGTTTCTCAACTCAGATGCAGTTCATTGAGGATATCAGAAGTCACCATCAGTCCAACAGAAAGGGACGCAGTGTAGAGGGGGAGGGTAGGCATTTGTAAAACTGCTGGAAGGATAGTTCATTTACTCATCTGTAAAATGGGTATAATAACAGCAGTTATCTCTGCATTATGGTGAGGAGTAAATGAGATAATTATATAAAATCGTAGTGTGGAGAGTTTTGTTCTACAGTAGCTGCATGTGTTAATTTCCTAGAGCCACTATTACAAATCACAGAAATACAAAATTAAGATGTTGGCAGAGTGATTCTTTCTGGAGATCAAGATAGAGAATGAATTCCATGCACCTCTCCTTGATTCTGGTGGTTTCTTGTGATCCTTAGCATTCTTTGGCATGTAGATCCATCACCTCAATTTCTAAGTCCTTCTCCACATCAACTCCCTCCCTAGATTTTTTTCACCCCACATGCCCTCTCCTCTTCTTCTAAGGTTATCAGTATTGGGTTTAGGCCCACCTGCTGTAGTATGTCCTCAATTTAAGGAATTCTAGCTGCAATGACCTTATTCCTTCTGATATCCTCATATTCTGAGTTGCAGATGCAAGTGGATGGGCTGTACTATTTGACCTGGTGAAGATAGGTATCTTTATGCCTTTAGGACCATAAACACATAAAAGTCAAGGAGAGGAGTCTGGGTGTGTTCCTTCTCCCAAGAAGCTGTCTGGAATAAGAATCACCCAGTAACTTTTTCCTATCATATATTGTTTTAAAAAAAAATAATAATAAATCTAAAGTGCCAAGTGAGGATACATCATGAAACTCCCCTGGCTATGACCCAACCTGTTATCTATCTGGACAGCTATATCATTTCATATAAATAAAACACAAACTTTTTTTTTTACCACAATCAATAGCAAACAAATACAAATCTCCCAAGTCTTTTGTAAACTCTATTTGTTTCCCTGGATTTTAATAGGCACAATTCTTTGATACTTAAAGTTGCTTTTTAAATGTGTCACTAGAGGGAGAAAAGGTCGTGTGCTTATTTTTGAAGTGCATATTGCAGAATAATGAGGTTTTCTTTGTGCAATTACTACAAATCTGAGCTCTGTGCTTGTGATTGCAGGGTAATTTTATCTTAATGTTGATGATGCAGTCCGCACTGCAGATCAAAGTGAGCTCATATAAATCACAAGCTGTATTTCTATTTAAAAGCATATTGTTTGGATGAAGATGGGAATCTATAACAATCCAGAAGCTTTCTTTAATCACTGAAGTTCAAACGCCTTCGCTCAGTTTGGGCTTCTGCAAAGTGAGGATGGGCATCACATTATATGTGGCATAACTTCTAAAACTATTTGTGATGCGGAGATTGGAAAAGTTAGATCTTACAAAGTAAAAGGCTTCAAGGTTTACTCTTGGAATTTGAGGTGTAACCTCTTCACACTTTTTTTTTTTTGCCACTTTTGCACCAAGTAGCTAAGAAGGCCTGATCCAACCCTTAGAAAAGCAATAGCAATAATAATGAACATTTAGGTACTTGACTCAGTGAACTATCACAGCAGTCTTTTAATGTATATATCCCACTATGCTCCCCATTTTACAGAGGAAGAATTTGAAGCCCCTGTTCACAAAGGTCATAAGCACCAAATCTGGATACAGGGTCTGAATTATTTTTAAAAATTGTGTATTAATACATGTTTGCCATATATATTGGTCACATTCATCATAGGACATTTGTAGCTGTACATGATATATCTTAATTCCTTTTCCCCGTTCCCCTTTATCTTAATGTTGATGATGTAGACCACACTGCAGATCAAAGTGAGCTCATATAAGTAAGATTTGGCCATCTTCCTTCGTGTTCTCTCTCTTTGTCTCTGATGCCTTCCACCATGTTGATTCAACAAGAAGTCATGCCTGAGACACAGCTTCTTGATCTTGGACTTCCCAGCTTCCAGAGGGAAGAAATCCAAAGTAATAAGTTTCTTTTTAAAATAAATTATCCACTGTAAACTATACCATTAAATGGACTTACAAAAGTAGTTATGAAGCAGAGAACATAATTACCATCAGAGGCAAAGTTCCAATTTTAATTTACTAGGTAAGATTCTGGTCTTTAAGGAGATAAAAATAAGTAAGAAAATAAAGCAAGCTAAGCAGCGGTTTTGGTGTGTAAATTAGGTTGAATACTGAGATCAGACGCAGGACTATTTCCACAAGGAAGCTGCCTCCTCCTGTGTCAGGTGCCCTGAGCATTACAGCTAGGACACCATTGCTCAGTATGATGCCAAGACACTGGCTTTCTTCCCAGGGAAATAAAGTACTCTGTGCCACCTCCTGACATCCTTGTGTCATCCTGAGATGAGCAGAATTGGAGCAGTGGAGTTGCCTGCAAAGAGTCCTACGTAGAGTGCTTAGCATGACAAATCTTGCCAAATATCTCTGGGATCTCAGTCACCCCTCGATGGAAGCCTTCACAGTTCTAGAGTCTAAGCAATCCACGTCCCACTTCAGAACAAAGATAAAATTCCAGGTAGTTTTCTGTTACAAGGACAGTTGTCCATGTGGTTATCTTTATACGTGTGTTTGCCTCCATTCTCTAGCCTCCGTGCTAGTTTGATCGCTTCACTGGTTTTTTTGCTCTGTAGTCAATGATTGTTCTGGCTTAGCTGTCCCTCATGCACTCATGCAGGGTCTTGCTGCCCAGCACCATGAGAAGTAAACTGCCTTCTGACGATAGTGGATGCTTTGGGGTTTTGCCCAGATGGATCTCACTGGCCATGTACCCCTTGAACCTCTAGAGTTGACTACTAATAACCTCAGCTTCCCCTCCAAGAAATTGTCTCTGATCAGATGTTCCACTTATGAAGATCCCTACTCACTACAGGACAGACTTTAGTCATGTGTTCAGCTTGGATCGCAAGAGCCTGTCCAAATCTCTAAACTGGTGCCAATTCTCATGCATTTCGTGCTCCAGAGCTTACTGTAGAAGCAACAGAAGCCTCTCTCCAGCTGAGATCATCTCCTTGCTCAGCTTTTTCCCTCCATGTTCTACATCCCTGTCTGTTTTGCAGGTGTGTCCTGAAGGCTCTCTCCCATTGAGTTACTTCTTTTAGGAAGCCTGAGCTAAGTCATTAGATGCCCTTAGGAGTTCTCAGTGTGAATCCTCTTCTATGCCTCTCAAAGCAGTAAGATGCAGTCACCACCTGCTACCTGCTGGAATCATTTCCATAATGAATACACCACTCCCCATACCAAGGATTTTGTTCACTAGGTGAGCTTGGTTCCCTTCCTCAGACAGTGGAGTTCTGTGCTGGATACTGTGGGACTGTGATGTGTGAGGCTCCTGGAATAGCTAACTGGGCTTTCTTACTGTGTTTTGGTCTTTTGTGGTCCATTACTAACTGCTATCAACCCAGAACATCAGACCAAATTATATTGGCCACATTCCTGTGTCAAAGCCAAAGACTTAATGTGAAAGATGGCCAGCCGATGTATAGGTTTACTCAGTATTTAGGTTTGGAAGTTGTTATTCTTAGTGATTCTGAATTGTGTAACATTCTGTAGCAGCAAGGATGTGCATTGTGGATCTGGTTTTTAACTGTATAGGTGGTGGGTTACGAACCACTTCTCTGTGCCTCAGAATTCTCCTCTTCCATATGGGACAATATTACCTATGTTGTAGGCTTCTTATGGAAATTAACAATTAATCTATGCAAATCATATTAATTTGTTTTAATCTAAACAACCAATATGACACTAAATTCTTCTTAAATTGTGACAATCTCCTCAACACTCACCTTCTCTCAGCAAGCACTGCAAGCATCTAGGACCATCTAAGGATTTATCTGGCCTGCTCAGCCCTTGCATAAGACTACCTGTCAATGCCAGCAACATGCCTCAGGAGCAGTCCTCAGTCAGAGTCAGATGATAAATAATCAATTCCCTTTCTTGCATATGTCAACTCTGGAGCCACAGTCTTCAAGGTATTCCCAGCAGGACAGAGCTCTGGTTGTTCTGGGAACACAACCTGATCTTTAGCCTTTAGACTGGCTGTCTCCCTTGCTGTCTCACTTGTCCACTCACCTCCTGTTGCCTTCATATCCTTATCTTAGGTTTTTCTTCCGTCAGACCCAAATCAACATGAGACACAACCCCAACCCTTCAATGCCTTTCATGTCAGAATGATCCTCTGGTGTCATAAGCTAAAAGTCAGCAACCAAGGGGGCCCAAATAGGAAGAGAAAAAAAAAAAAAAAAAACGGTAGTGAAGTTCTGTCACAGAGCTCCTATTACAAGTTTACTTGGTCTCAGATCGGCAACATTATGATAGTCATAACTCATTGGTGTTATTAAATCTTCTTGGCCCTCGTTTCCACATGCATTTGTCACCCAGCATTACCTCTGTATTAGTTAACCATAAGAGTTTTCCCATTTCTCAAAAGACAGCAATAGTTTTAGAAACAATAGAGACAAAATTGGCTGATAGGGGGAAATATATTGGAGAAACCAAGAGCTTGCCAACCAAGAGTTATTAAAACATCTCCCTGGTACAGTTAAGAAAGCAAACTAACAAACTGTTCCTCTTCCCTTGATGTGAGGTATGAAGATGGGAGAGGAAGAGAAAAATTCCTTATAGACATTCTCATTTTTCTACTCCTAGCTCTGCAGCAATTAGATGTCAACCATGTACACTCATTCTTCATTTATTCCCTCATGTATTTATATCCAGTCAATGTGCTTGCCTGAAATTGGAGAGCTGAGAGAGGCATATTTTATTTTCCAGAAAACTACCACTAATGGTCAACTGTAAGTGACAGATAAATATTCCTGATGATAAAAATAAAGCCCAAAGCTCCCACACAAGATGCACTCTTTTTTTTCAATTCACCTAAATCTTTAACTTTAGCACAAATTACTAGGTATAGTGAGCAAGGACTTCCACTAGATAGAGTCATTGTGAATCTTTGCAAAAAGTTAGGCAAATCATCAATAATTTCCCCAGTTTAAAATTCATGAAAATGACACCAGTTCTTTCTCCCCTCACATTTTCAATGGACAGAGCCAAAGGTTTCCCATGTAGAAGAGACCTCAATACCCCTTAAGTAACCAGCTTCCCCTACAAAAAAAGGCTCTTGATTTCTAACAGTGAAGGACTGCAGGATACATCAGTGTGAGACTTAGATATTTACTGAAAAGAATCAAAGGAATATACACACAGAATAGAGTGCAGGAGCCTGCAGATGCAGTGCCTGTCACAGTGGGGGTGAGGGGTGTTTACAAGCTCTTGGGTGGTCCCCAGATAGATGACTTGGAATGCTTGTTTCTAAGCATTACTTGTTCACTTAGTATCAGTTTGCTTAAGGTTAGTTTGCTCATTACTGAGTTAAAGCAAAACCTAACTTCATCATCTAGGTTGAAATGTAAGCCATATGGTTTTGAAATTTGGAGGCATGCTGCCTAATTAATACTAGTTTGACTGTAGTGCTATTGTACAATGTTTCTTTGAGAGAAATCCTTCAAAGGTATGGATTTATAGTAGCAGAAGAAAAATGTGGACAAATGGAATGAACTTCTTGTATCTTTAAGACTCTTAAGAATTTAAGAGTGAGAAGCCTGGAGGTTCATAGAAAAGGTACAGGCACATAAACGGCATTGTGACCTTGGAGAAGTGGGTGTCTTGAAGCTGCAGTTTCTTCAAAGGCTTGCCTTTAAAATTATTATCTTCGGTGTCTCCTTTGTCCTTATCTTTATTTCTTCAGTCTTATCTCACAACCACCCTTCTTGTCTGGTGGTAGACTCTAAATCTACTATAATAGACAAACCTTTCGCCTCTTTTTAAGTTTACCAGGTGTACATTATTTCACATTCTTACACTCAGCCCCTGCTATTTTTACAATGAAAATAAATAATCTAAAAATGCTATTGAACAAGTTATATTTCTAGCCAATATATCATAGACTTCTAAGAAATAATGTATAAGCTCATTTGCATAGCTTAATGGGTATATATTATGCCAGAATTTAGAACTTCATTTCCCAAAGAGTGTCAAATAACAGCGAATCTCTGAGATGTTTTTGTCTCTCATTTGGCATACGTGTGGTATGAATTATTATAAGTTCAGTTTAATAATTTGCAGATTTATAATATATCAAACTGTTAAAATTGATATGCTCTATAAGCAACTTGATTTTTATTCTAGTACAGTAGTTCCAGTTATTTTTAAATATAGAATTATCTGTTTTGGAAAATATCTGTTTGAATTAACCACTTTCTCATCACTGGGACAAAATACCTACCATCTTCAAATTAAAGTCAGAGAGGTTTGTTTAGGCTCATAGTTTTGAAAGAGTCATTCTATGGTTAATTAGCACCACAGCAGATATAGCATATTAGAGGAAAGCTGTTCACCTTATGCCAGCCAGAGAACACAGAGAGAAAGAAAGGAGAAGCCAGGGACAAGGATATACTCTTCCAGGTCATGCCCCTAGTGACCCACGTCTCCTATAGTTCCCAAGTCCTACAAGCACATTTAACTATGAACTTATCAAACTTATCAATGGACTAATCCACCAATGGGTATAGTGCTCCCTTGAGCTGCTCACCTCGCAAAAATCCTACCTCTGAACAAGTGAAACTTTTGAGGGGTATTTGAATTGTGGTCCATAGCACTCATTCTACTAAAAAATATATTCTTAAAATACAGTTAGTGTCATAGTTACTTTTCTCATTGCTGAAACAAAATATTCAACATCCAAAATTAAAGATTTAGCTTAAGGAGGTTTTAGTCTATACTTGGCTGACTCCTAGGTAGGGTGGCATTTCAGAGGGGCATTACAGAAGAGAAACAGTCCACAGAAAGCAAGAAAGCAAGAAAGAGTAGATTAGCCCTCCTTTTATCCTTCATATTCTATGTAGACTACTTACACTAGGAAAGGTAAAGCACTCACATCCTTCATCCTAGCTATAGAACTACAGCAAACCAATCAATGGACTCATTTAGTAATGACACACTCTTGATCCCAGCACCACACACTCTAGACCCAGCCACCTTTGAAAAGCCCCTCCATGAGACTGCATGAGGGTTTGGAGGACATAGAGACACAAGCGGAAAACACTTCAAGCTTTCTGATTTCTTTTAAAATTGGAGGAGAAATCACCTCTGAGCAATAAAGGACAAGATATGACTACCAAAAGAAAGAGCAGTTCATAAACACCTGAGCTGCTTTTGCCTTAGAAGTTTTCTGAGCAGTTTATCAAGCCCCAAAGTGAGGTGTCCACTCTAAGTACAAGCTAGAGAAAGCAAAAGATTACTTTGGATGGACTCTAATGACCAACAGAAAGATAGCTTCTTGTTCATGATGCTTTTGGGAACAATTTATATCCAGGATAAAGAAACAAGACCATTAGTTAGTGTTGATGTGTGTGATGTGTGTGTTTTCAATCTTTTTAAAAAGTAAAGCTGTCTGAGCCAAAAACTTATGTTCATAGCACAAAGCCTGCCTCATCGTCCTCCATCAGCTTCATCTAGTTTTTCTCTAAGTTAGGAAATAATAGTCTCTATTTAAATAAGTGAAATCTAGATTGGCCTTTATTGAGGAAAATATTTCCAGGCATCTCCCTGACAATGAGGAAAGTTCGTGATGCCTCCCGGGTAAGTGGGGTGGACAGAGATCTGGATGATGTTTCTTCACGCAAAGATGGAGGAACTTGGAGGATCTAGAAGCATCCTGGGGGGAAAGAAAATCAAATATATGCTGAAGATGAGATGGACATTCTAGGTGAGATGCAGTAGAGGAATTTGCAAGGGAAGTCCATCGGTGAGAAATTCTTTGTGTGGAGCCTTTTCTAATATTTTCCTTGAAGGTATCTTTCTCATTTACATAACAAATGTGTACTGTGTACCTTTTATTGGGGAAGGAGTCAGAAGAGAATGAGAACAAGTTGCCTCAAATAGCTTCCTTCCTAATGCTTCAGCCAAGAGTTACTGCACTGGAGTGCCTGCTGTCAAAGGACAAAATGACAACAGTTGGGTTTGCAGATCTCAACTGGCTTTATTTTCAATTATGGAATTGGGCAACACCTCATTCCATAAAATGAAATGAGTGTTGGATAGGTTGAGCAGAAAAGTTTGGTTAAATACAGGACTGAAAAGAGTAGAAGCCGAGAAGAAAAAGTGAACTGGTCATTTCAAGGTCACTGTCCTTGTAAGGTGGAGACAAGGAAGTAGACTACAACAGTAGTCCCCGACATTTTTGGCACGAGCAAACCATTTTGGAGAAGATGATTTTTTTGGTAGACCAAACGGGAGAATTTATTGCAGTTTATCATTTAGTAGCATGGTTGCAGTTCACAATAATTATATTCCTCAGCATCACTGCCACAGCTCCATTTCAAATTATCAGGATCGGATTATTATAAAGAGGTGTTGAGTATAGTTCACAGTATTGTTCATGCCTATTTAGAGAAAACTCCTTGAGCATGAGGACCTAATACACCCTTGAATGTCCAGCTGGTGCTACAAGGTCAGGAAAAAAACAGGGACACTAAACATGTGACATGTAAGTGTAGGTCAATGTATGAGTTGGTGAATAAGCCAAATCAGACAGATGGAAGTTGGGAATAAATGGGGAAAGTGAGTTGAGTCCCCAGTGTATAGACTTACAGCACATCTCAGCCTTCCTTGTATTAGATGTGATGATGAATGTAAGTTCTACACCATAAAGGTTAAAGTACTGTGTGCAAATCCTAGGAAAAGACCTTACAAGACCCTGCTCATCTTTACTCTAAATCCTTTCTGCTGGTTGGATTCTGGGTAGAATAAAAAGAAACTGGCAGAGTATACTCCATTCTGTAAAAGAACCACAACTTTTTACTCTGCCATAAAGAAAATGATAAGATTTAATCAATGAATCATTTACTCAAATGGATGTACCTTCAGGATATCCTCATAAGTGAAATACATAGGTCACAGATATGTAAATATTGCATTTTTTTCTCTGGTATGAGAAAATAAAGATGTAAATGGGTTCTAGAATGTATGTTACATATTGTGAAATAGAAAATATTCAAAGGGAAAAGGGGTGAAGGGGTAAATAATGAGGGGAAAATAATGAGATTATAATAAAAAAGAAAGGAAATAAAGTTTATGTATATGGAGGTGGAGGTGGTAGGGTGGGTAATGGGAAAAATAAGAATTAAGTTGTGTCATGTACAAGTTCTCATTGTTGAATGCAATCATAATGTGTATATGTAATGTACCAACAAAGATTTCAATTAAAAAAAAAAGAAACTGGAAAATTGTGCAGGGCATAACACCAATTTTGCCATAGAGGTACATTATTATGAGTATATAATATCCACATTTATACTTTAGAATATTTCTATTGTTGAATTATTAAGTTTAATTTTGTGAATTTATTATATTAAACAGTGAATATTTGGCAGAAAAAATTCTAAGTGTTTAATTTTTAATATTGATTCAGAGTTTATTTTTAAAAGCATCAAAATTTTTAATACCAATTATTTTGTGGTATACAATCTAAAACATAAAGCAGAAATAAATCTCTATATGAACTACAATAAAAATGCCAATAGAACTCTACAAAAACCATTTTACTTTGATTATCATACTTAAGGCAGTCTTCACACATGAGAATAGCATGTTTCATGTACATGCATCACTTGTACTGACAGCACGTGTATTTTTCTTTCCTAACCTTTTTGTAGGAAATAATTTATATCTCGCTAGTCTTGTTGTTTAGACAATTTAGTTTATACAATGAGTAATTAATAACAATATAAAATAGCAATAAAATAAAGTATTAAATTATTAATATGTACTGTGCTTTTATAATAAAGATCAACATTTTCACATCAGCCATTTACTTGCTTATAAAATCTAAAAGATAACACCAGAAATAAATTTCTATATAAACCACATTGAAAATACCAATAGAGCTCTACAGCAAAAATCATGTTTGCTTCAATTATCACACCAAGACAGTCTTCATACATGACAACCGCATGCACACATCTTGCTTATACTGACAGCATCTGTGCTTATTTTCCTTTCTTATGCAGCAGACCATTCTTGTTACCTCTCTTGTCTTCCTCTTTTGTCACGAGCTCCCTACTATATTGTACAATGTGTATTGAGCAAGAAAATAAGATATCAACAAAATAAAATATCCAATATATAATGAATGCTTAGAGTAGATATCAACATTTTAATATCAGCTATTGACTTCCTTACAAAACCTAAAAGAAAACAGGTGATAAAAGATAACATATGAGTAAAATACAACCTAAAAGAAACTTATATGAAGTACAATGTAAATATAAACAAAGGTCTAATATAGAAATAATCTTTGCTTCAACTATCATACACAAAGCAGTCTTCACACATGAAAACTGAAAATTCTATACATAAATACAGCTCTTACAGGGCCTGAGGCCTCCATTTGCCACTACCCCCTCACTCCTTAAAGTTTTCACCAGTAATATACTTGATTCAAATATGTTTAAGAATACACACATGCAGGAATGAAATCGAACTTCATCTTACATGTACAGACATTTACACAAAATGGATTAAGGTCTAAAATATAAGAATTAAAACCATTCATGTCATATTCTGGTACAAACTCTTAATGTTGAATGCGATTATCATATATATTCATAATGTACCAATAAAGATAATTTTTAAAAAACATAAAAAATATGTTTAGATGTTGACAGTAGCCTGGCCCATTGGCCTCATTCTTTCCTTTCTCCGACTAGCTTGGTTCAAAACTGACCCCTTTTCCAGATAATCATTCCTGTATGGGAGCTGCCACTCTCAGAGATTATTTGCCCTTTCCCATGGGGGAGAGTGCCCTAACATAGCTGTGCAGGAGGCTGACCTTTTGGCCTCAAGATATTTTCCACTTTGTGGTATACTCCATGCTTCCGGACTCATGCAAAAGCCTGGCACCAGCTGAAGCTGTATCCCGGCTCCAAATCTCCACCTTCTCTATCCCCTCCCCTCACCTCTCTCCTGAGGGTATTTCTGCAATAAATAAAATGTGCCAAAATTCCCACATCAGCTATCTTCCAGGGAGCAAAGACTTTTTAAGAATTTGAATTTTGGGCCGAGGATTTATCTCAGTGGTTCCAGTGCCTGCCTTGCAAGTGCAAGAGCCCTGGTTTAATCCCCAGTAACCACATCCAACAATGCCAGGCATGGAGACTCGCCTACCAGCAATCAGAACCACATACCACAGTGCTGGAATGGTGTGTCATGCCTGTAACCCCAGAACTTGGAGGCAGAGGCAGGATGATTGCTGTGAGTTCAAGGCTGAGCTCAGGGCCAGCTTGAACTACAAAAAATCAAGACCCTGTAAAAAAAAATGATTTGAATTTTCAGTCCTTGTGCTGGATGGAGAACCGAGGTCTGCTGAAACTGTTAAAATGAACCCTTTCCTCCAGGCAGTGCTGGCCAGAAGAGATATGCTTCAAGTAGTCACAGTCAGTCTTTAGAGATCAATACAGACTGTCAGGTTGATGATTTTCATGAAGGACTCAGGATCCATGGTTGCACCAGCATGAGAGTTATTGTTCTGAGCAAGCACATGGCATGCATCACAGGCTCACTTATGTCCTAATTATTGCTTATGCTGACTTGGATGTCCTTCCTTTATCATAAACAAAAAACAAAAAGTTCACCCACAGCCAACACTATAAAACCAGTATGACTCCTGACAACTGTGTGTGTGTGTGTGTGTGTGTGTGTGTGTGTGTGTGTGTGTGTGCATGCGCATGCATGTGTGGTGAGGGTGCAGGAATGTGACTTCCTCAATATTTGTTCTAATAGAAGAGCTTAGATTACAAGCAAGAATGGCTGGTCCATTATTCTAGACTAATTAGATTATACTTATTTGCCTGCCATATGACAGTGCCATTCTAAGAGAAGATATTAGAAGAATGTCATTGGCTGTGTCCTTCCAGTAGATGCGAGTTCAGATCCACAGCAACATTAACACAGAGTGTAGGAGAGTGTGACATGATCCAATTCCAGTGGAGGTTATTGTGTGCAAGAAAAGTGATGATTTTTCATACATCTCTAATATTTTCACAGTGTCTCATGACTTTCTTTCTCTGGTCAACTTTACTGCAACTCTTGTCTCTCTGGCCCCTTTTCCTCTTTTCACACGAACAAGTGTACACAGCATTCATTTGTCTGCTGTCTTGTGCTCCACATGATGTTTGTGGAATCCTTCCACACTGCAGCACCCAGCTATAGATGGTCACTCTGACACTGTTTCTGTTTTAGGGAATTGTGATCTTGTAGGTCAATTATGGACATTGATCCTTTCCTTCTTTCACTGTCCTGGAACATGGCTCAGCCAAGCAACCAGGATCCTAAGCCCTCCTCCACTTGCAGTGAATGGGGCTGGCTCCCTCCATTTTTCCACACCACTCTCCCTCTCCTTTGGAACTTCTTAGTTATTTCTCAAATTGCTTACATAGTTTTCTTGAAAATGCATTTTCTCTTGTAGTCCATGCAGATATGCATGTATTCACGCAGGCAGGTTTGTGCAACTGTGTGTGCATGTGCGTATGCATGTGTGTGTGTGTGTGTGTGTGTGTGTGTGTGTGTGTGTGTGTGTGTGTTGGCTGAGAGAGAGTGAGAGAGCAAAGAAGAAGTGTGCAAGTTCCTCCAGCCTGTCTCCTGTTTAGGGGATCTGTGTAGTGTGGTTGCCAGGCTGTGCCAGCCAGAGACAAGGCAGCTTGGAGAGGGCGCAGCTGTCGGAGCCTCCAGGCCCCCAGCAGTGATGGACAGAGTGGAGGTGGAGGGGTGGAGTGACAGGCTGTGAGTGACGATGGAGCCAGAACATGGGCTGGCCCAGTAATGAAGGGACCACCCTCAGAGGAGACCTAAGTCATTCCTGTCATTCTAACTGCCACTCTCCCTAGCGCTCAGGAAACTTGCAAATCCCAGAGCAATCCAGTCCCTATTTCTGCTGGAAGAAAAATGGGAACTCATATACCAGGAGGAATAAGTAATTTCTGCCTGTCTTCTTAAAAAATACATCAAAACCCTGATGAGAACAGGTTTTCAAATCAAGGCCCTCAGACACCAAGCAGTGGGGCGGCTTCTGTTGCTAAGTTCACACTGCCTGACAGCCCCCATAAAATTCCTGAAGGAAGAAGTTATATTACTAATAAAACCTGCCCTCCAAGTCCCTCTTGGCTGAGCCTTGTCTTAGGAGCATTTTCTTCTTCCCTGGCCTGTTCAAAGGTTAATAAGCTCACATTTTCAAGGCAGCTATAAATGTTAAGGAGAGCTGGCTCTTCTCCCTCTCTATAGAGAATGAAGATTTATTCTTTCCTAAATTGACAGCAGAAATGTTTTGAGACCCAGTCTGCCATTTGAAAAACACCCAAATGCAAATCCTGCAGGATGAAGAGACTTGTATAAAGTAGTAATCTGGGGCCTTAGAAGATGATCTCTCATTTCTTCTATGATATACATTAATGTTTTTCTGTAAGGGCAGCCAATCTAATTCTCTCTCTCTCTCTCTCTCTCTTATGAGATTGTTAATGGCAGTTGATGGTTAGTGTGGATTGGTAATTCTGACTGGTTATTCTGTACCAAGCATATATGCATTCAGGAGGATAAGAAGCACACCCTACCACCCCTGAGTGGGCTTCCACACTGTTCTCTTCTCAGCATGTTTTCATCTGTGAATAAAGTGTGGCCACATGACCTGCTTTGGCCAATGGAATGTAAATAGAAGTGGCATGGAAGCTTTCAGAGGTTCATTACATTATTTTTTTCCCAGGTAAGCAATTTAAAATACAGTCGGAGAGAAAATGAAGATGTAAATGAATCCTAGCATTGTATGTTATATATTGTGAAATAGAAAATGCTCAATGTAAAATAAGGTGAAAGGGGACAATGTTGAGATTGTAACAAAAAAGTAAGAAAACAAATTTTATGTATATGGGGGGGTGGTAGGGTGGGTAGGGCTATGGGAAAAAATGAGAATTAAGTTGTGTCTTATATTGGTACAAATCCCCATTATGGAGTGCAATCATGATGTGTATATTTAATGTACCAATAAAGATAAAAAAATAAAAAATATAAAAAAATACAGTCGGTCTTCTCTACAGGTTCTGCATAGTATATAAATTCAAACAACCACACGTCCAAAGTATTTTTTTTAAATCTTTAAATCTCTATTGGTACATTACATATACACATCATGATTGCATTCAACAATGAGAATTTGTATCAGTATATGACACAACTTAATTCTCAGACATCCCTTGTTCCTGGGTTGGAAAAATCAATATCATCAAAATGGCTATACTCCCACAACTATTATACAGATTCAATGCAATCCCAATTGAACTCCCACCGGCATAGTGGAGTTCATTCATAGATCTAGAGAAAATAATTCAGAAATTTGTCTGGAATCACAAAAGACCTAGAATAGCAAAAGCAATTCTAAGCAATAAGGACATGATGGGGGGTATTATGATCCCCACCTTGAAACTATACTACGAAGCCACTGTGATGAAAACTGCATGGTACTGGCAAAGCAACATGTTCAAAATATTTTTTAAATGACGTCTGTACTAAACATGTAGAGATTTCTTCCTTTCTCTTTGCTATTCCCTAAACATTATGCTATAAGAGGTATTTGCATAGTGTTTTACAGTGTACTAGGCATTATAAGTAGTCTAGAGAGAATTTCAGAGGATGTTTGTAAGTGGAACATCCTCTGCTGACCCACCTATACAATCAGAGAAATCAGAAATAAATTTTGTTGGATTACACTACTGAAATTTTAGGGAGTTTTATGATTGCAGCCAAACCTAGCATTCTCAATATGATTAATATGTGGATAGTCACAATAAATCATATGCTCAATAACAATGGACCTTGAGAGGACACATTCCATGTTTCTGAGCCCAAAAATCTCCTACCATCAAAGACCATACCACAGTCTTGAGCACACAAAGTGTTCTGGCATGTCTTGGTTATCCTGGCAGGGTGCACTGGTTGACTTGAAGTGTACAGGAGAGCACAAAAGGGAACCACGGCCACCAGATGCATGTTTTATGCCCCTGTAGGGCCACATACTTCCAAGCCATGGCCAGCTGGTCCAACCATGTGAAGCTTATTTTAGATGCCAACTTGACTGGATTGGGAAAAATCGAGATGGGTGGTGAAGCAAAGTTTCTGGCTGTCTGTAGGGAGCCTGATGTGTGAGTCTGCAGGCTAAGGGGAGATCTGCCCTCAATATGAGGGGGCACCTTCTGAACTGCTAGGGGTCCAGAGAGGAAAAGAGAAGGCAAAAGTGAGAGCTCCCATTCCAAACCTGGTCCCTAGATTACAAAGCCCTCTTCTCCTGCTCTGGGGCATGAGTCTCTGAACTCCGAAGCTCATACCGGGGCCCCTCAAGGGCTCTCACCACTAGTGGGAGTCTGCAATAAGGAGTTCCAGCATTCCAGGGATTCTAGACTTGAACAGAGTTATGCTATCAGTTTCTCCGGTTCTGCACCTTGCAGATGGCCTGGCCTAGCATTTGTCAGAGCTCATGACTATGTGAGCTGATTTCCTAGTAATTTCCTAGCTGATTTCCTCTCATGTATCTCATTGGTTTTATCCTTCTGAAAAATTCTGACTAATACAGAATTAAGCCATGACAATATAGTGTAGGTTTTTGGATTATGATTAATATCCTTTCGCTTTTTCCTTTTATGAGTTAGAAACAATTTATATTATTTTCCTGTAAAAATTATAAATATATATTTGCAATTGGTATAAGAAGGACAGTTCAATTGTTCTCTATATTCTGTCACCCTCTGTAAATTCACTCCAATTCCAGAATTTTACTGAGAGTTTATTGCATGCCCTTAGTGTTGTTTCCTGCTTTAGCATTTGCAATCTAGCAGAGAATCTGGGTTAAAAAGGAACTTGAATAAAATGTGTTCAACATTTGCCCATTTGTTTAAAAATTACTTATTGCAAGTCAAAATGTCCTAGATAATGGAAGTTATAGGAAGTGTAGATGACTGAATAATGTTACGGCAAACTTGGAAAGCAATTGGCTCCTTCCAGAGAGAAGGAGGTGTGCTAGGTATCTCTGCTTTTAAACTCAGTGCTTCTGTGGGTTAGGGGTTCAGGCAGAGTGCAGTGGGATGGCTAATTATTGTTCCCTAACATCTTGAAAGACACTGAGAGCAAAAGTGATGTCATGATTGGGACAGGAGGCTTCTTTGCTCACCTATGTAGAACCTGAGCTGATATCCTCTACCTAAAAGAAAGCATATTTACTTTGCTTCACAGTTTCAGAAGTTCCAGTCCATGGTCAGCTAGCTCCCAGGCAAAACATCGTGGCAGAATGGCATGGCAGAGCAAGGCTGCTCATTTCATGGAGGATGGGAAGAACAGAGGAGGAGTCCTGGTGGGAGATACACCCTCCAAAGTCACTTACCCACAGATGCATCTCCAACTGGGCCTGACCTCCAGAGAGCACATTCAGCTGCGAACATCAATGTCTTAATCTACTTATGCATACAATGCCCCCGTGACCCAGTCACCTTACCAGGAGACTCAGTTCAGTCAATTTGACAATGAGGATTAACTGGAAAACTCATATCTTACCTTTGATCCTTCCCAAGGATTAGTAACAGTTGCCTTTGGGGAAGGGTACTGGGAATCAAACCGCTTGGAACCTTACTCCGAGGTTACTTAATCTTGTGGCTCTTGTCTGATGATTATCTGACTCCTCTCCCTGCTGACATCCCTCAAAATCCAGGTCCTTATATGATGGCCTGCACATCTGCCCCGTACCTCCTAGCTGAGGCACTGAGAACCATTTCTGTTTGGAGTGTAAATGGTCCACACCACCATAAAGACCTCAGGGAATTTATGAACAGGAAGTGGGCCAAATTCTCCTTTGGGGAGACACTGGTGTTAGCAGATGCACTGCTCTCTAAAAATTTTACTTGGCAGCTCCTCAAAATCACTTGAATCCTCCCTAATGTCATGCTAGCAGGCCTTCCAAAGAAGCAGCTTTCCCAACTGTCCTGAAATAATCTGTAAAAGAAGCCAGCTGCTCACAGAATCCAAGGCCAACTTTTCAAGGGCTTGTGCCAGGTTCTACTTCTGTGTGTGTGTGTGTGTTTCAGGCTGTGTTGATTAGAATGCAAGAGGCTACATGTAGATGCCTGGGTGAGTGGGCAGGTGGCATCTAAATTGCCCAGGGCAGGGAAAAAGGTCCAGCCAAATAGAGGAATGAGATTTCTAGGAACTTCTAATTGGGACACTTTTTTGGAAGTCCGGATTTAAAAGGAAACCAATTCCTACATTTGCATCAAATATTAATGCCTGCCAACATTTGCTAAAAACTTAGTGGATTCAAAAACATTTCACATGTAGACTCTTACCTGGTCCTTCGACAAAGTGCACAGGAAGCTTTTATTATCCCACTGTGTGCCTCTCCTTCATAGTATTTGTCACAATGACAATTATGCATTCCTTCTGATATGTCTTTAAATGACTTCCCTATTCACCTAATAAAGACTGATAAAGATAAAACCTCACTTATGTTTTCTTTCCATTCTCTGCCCAGCATTTACAGCATTACCCTCGTGTATACTAGGTGCTCAGTTAACCTTCCCTGAATGAAGGAATTTAATTTGTGAAAAAATGGCTGCATAAGTGAGGAGGCAATGTTATGAGAACAATTGGTACAAAATACCATCTAAGGTGAAACACACCCTGGACAAATATGCATCCAGGGTTTAAGGAATACTTCTTAGAGAAGAAAATTTCTTTTCTTCTTCCTATTCTTCTTTTCTTCACCTCCTCCTCATTTTATTTTCACTTTATGCAAATGTATCAACATTTTTTAACTTTTTAAGCTTTGACATAATTATAGATTCAGAAGAAGTTGCAAAGAAATGAGCAGAAAAGTTCATGCTCCTTTCCTCTTTCCTTTTCCAATGTTGAAATCTTGCATAACAATGGATTTAAAAAATTATATTTTCAAAAAGATACTGTGAAATCCCATTCCTGACCAAACATCATCTTTCTTCATGTTGAGATAACAGGGGTCCAGCTAAAAAGGTTCCTGCCGTGACTGGGAGGCTCCCCACTCCACCAACCCCCATGAATGCAGAGATCATTTTCCAGGGTCCCCGAGACCCACACAGATGCATGTGGACTTGGGCCCCAGCAGCAAATGTACCTGCATTTCCTGAAGCCTTTTACAGTCTCTGGAACAGAGCTGTGTCTTGGATTTGATGTTTCTGCTTTCTTGCAGCCTGAGACATTCACACTTGCAGGTATTAGTGGTAAGTTAAGGAATAAACTTGAACTTTTTGCACTTTTGTAGCAAGCCTGGGGTGTGGTGCATTGGCTCCTGCTCATCTAACAGACACTGGAAAGCTGTGGACAAATCAGAATCCTAATGGGCTTTTCTTTTCCTATGCCACCACAGTGCTGAAGCAAGGTTGGCAGACTATTCCATCTACTGTTCCCCAACGTGTGGGAGTTAGACCTTCTCCCCTCCAGCCAAATCTCTTCCTCCTACACTGAGAGGAAGTTCCAAAATGGCTACTTGAAATCCCAGTGTAAGGTCCTATTGCCTTAGCCCCCATTCCAAGGTGCTGACATTGTTTATGTGTCCCCATACTCCTTCCTCCAGCAAACTGGAAGAGCAGTGAACATGCACTAAACAGTTCTGTCAGTCTGTGCAGACTGGGGGAAGCATACATTTAATCTATTGTGAATGGAAAGCTTTAATTTGAAATGAGAAGCCCCCTTCTTCACTGGCCAGTTAACCTGGGCGTGCTGAACCTTAGGCCTATCCTCCTCTCATGTCTCAATTCTTTTGGCATCTTCTGAGCACTGTCTGGACAACAGGGTAGGCATCACTGGATGTCTGGTATATTGTCTGGTGTCCATCTCCCCACAGCTGCTGTGGGTCAGAGTGTGAAGAAGGTACCACCTGTAGACCACAGAGGAAACAGCTTCTCCATTCTGACAGAACCCAGAGGCCTTCTGAACTCTGCAGCTGCTAGAAATTAGCCTCATACAGAATTGCCTGTGTCCACGTGTCCAGGGTCTGTTTGAGCTTGGCTACTCCCTAGACAGGACTTTATTTGTGTTTTAAATTATCTGACTTTGTTGTCCACGTGATGATCAAGGTGATCAGATAACATTTTGCTACTAGTTAAGTATATACAGTGGGTCGACCTCAGATTTTAAAAGGAAATTGGAGCTTTTTTTTCTAGGTTATTTGACAGTTTTTAAATCATAAAATTGCAGACACTTTTCACTTGGTTTATTTCATTTGTGTCTATTGGGATGTTTTGTGATATTTCTGAATCTTCACCCCAGGCAGTCTGGTAGGGTCACAAAATCACAAAAGTAGACAGGCTGAATAATTCAGCTTTCATCTGTATTTGTGATTAGCCTGGAGACTTTTCAACCAGGAAGCAAGATGCCAAAAATGAAAATTAGAATTCTTCAGGCAAAGAAAAATAAACTTGTCAATTTATCTCCTGAAACAATACTGAGTTGTATATTTTTGGACCTTTTTTATTATGAAAATAATGTTGTCCATTTACAATGTTAAAGTTTTACAAACAAATGCTTATCTTCTCTGCAATGGGCCTGGGACCCCTCAAGGAAGCCCAGGGAGCCCAGGACCCCTCAAGGAAGCTTGCCTCAAAGATAGGTTTTTCTGTCTCTAATTTCTGGTTTTGGAAGCCTATTTTTCCTGTCTGTTTCATTTCAACTTGTTGAGTGCATATTTGATTGGCTTCATTCTAAGTTCAACAGACTTAAGAGAACATTAAAAAATAAAATACAAGGGCCAAGGATTTAGTTCAAGTGGTACCATGCCTACCTTGAAAGCATAAAGGCCTGGGTTTGATCCCCAGTGCTACAAAATAAATAAATAAATAAATAGATTTTTAAAAATACACAGTTCTTTCTCCTAAAGTGTTCATTAGTTTACTGTAAACCAAGGTGGCCAAACACTTTACTACTATAGTGGCAATTGTTTTTAAAAAACCAGTATATTAACTATAAAATAGGTTCCATGATTACTCTCAACACCAGATTGATTATTTGGCATGCTACAAAGATACTTGTTGAACATTAATTGGTGAAAGAAAGTGGCATCTGCAGATGAAGAATGCTGATAATGATTTGGGTTTCAATCATTTCTTATATAGTATGAGTCACAACACTGCTTTTTGTGACCAAGAAATGGGACAATGGATTCTTTCATTATCTTGCTGGCAATGACTAAGGTCTGCTGTGTTCATGGACTCCATCTTTGCAGATGTACTACAGCTAAGTTGATGATGCAGTCGTGTAAGGATGGATTTCTGTTGCTATCTGTCCCCAATCACCTGTAATAACCTCCCAAAGTTACATGTAAGCAACCCCTTTTTATATTTCTATTCTGGTGCATCATATCCTTCTTCTCTTTGAGGTGATTAATACTAGGATTAAATCTAGGTAGCCAGTTTGAAATGCTTCTGATATGTGTTCAGATGCAATGCTCTGAAGTTTCTTGGTGCTGATAAAGATTGTTGCATATTTAAGCCAATTATGATTGGAATTTTCTTTCTCTTTTCCATGTCAGTCAATGTTTTCACATTGTGCAGCAGAAGGAATAAAATATTTATTTCCATATTTACTTTGTGTGTCATTTCACCTCTCAGTGATTGATTGTATAAAGCAAGGTAGGTGGCATCTACAATGCTAACTCTCAGCAAAGGAAGACAGAGATGCTAAAAACAACATAAAAATAAGTGTTTTTATGCAAAAAAATGTTTAAAAACACTTGTTTTTATGTTGTTTTGTAGCAGCTTCACTGAGTTTTATTTAACTTGTCATACAGTGTATTCATTAGACATGTACAATTCAGTGATTTTAAGTGTATTCACAGAACTGTGCAACCTTTATATATTTTAGGACATTTTCATCACCTTCAAAAGAAACTCAGCACTCATGAGCAATCATGCTTATTCTTTGAGGGTTTGATTCTCTGGAAACTATACCAACCTGCTGTTTTGTTTTGGTTTGGTTTGGTTTTTGAGACATGGTCTTTCTTGTAGTTCATGCTGGCCCTGAGTTCATTATGTAGGCCAGGCAAGCTTCAAACTCACAGTAATCTTCCCGCCTCTGCTTCCTGAGTGCTAGGATTACAGGCATGAGCTACCACACTGGGCTTTGTGGTATATGGTACTGATTTCTGGTGGGCGTGAGTCTCCATACCCAGCATTGTTTTATGTGGTTACCAGAGATCGAACCCGGGCCCTCGTACTTGCAAGGCAGGAGCGGGAACCACTGAGTTAAATCCCTGGCCCAAACCTACTTTTTGTTTCTAGAGATTTGGCTATTCAGCACATTTCACATGAATGCAATCATATAATGTGCAATCTTTTGTGACTGGCTACTTTGACTTAGTATGATGTTTTCGAGGTTCATTCACATTGTGGCATGTATTAGTACTTCTCCTTAGTGCTAAGTAATATTCCATTGAAAGGCAATATCACATTTTATCCTTTAAATGGCTTTGGATATTTGGGTTGTTTCTACTTTTTGTTAATTATTGAACAGTGCTGTTGTGGATATCTATCTGTGTTCAGAAAACACATTTTTATGTCTCTTAAATTTATAAGTAAGAGAATTACTAGGTCCTGTGATAACTCTGTCAACATTTTGAGGAACTATCATGCTGATTTTCACAGTGCTAGACAATTTTACTTTCTTACAAGCAATGAAATGGAAATTTCAGCTTTTCCACATCCTTGTCAATTCCTGTTACTGTGAATCTTTTTCATTACAGCTAAATTAGTGGGGTGAAGTGGTATGTAATGATGGTTTGATTTGCAGTCTACTGATAGTAATGTTGAATATTTTTTCATATGTGTGGTGGACATTTGTACATATGCTTAGAGAAATGACTGTTCAATCCCTTTGCACCTTTTTAAATTGGAATTTTTTTAATTCTTAAATTTATTGTCAGCTTTCATTAATAGACACACAATTTTCAAGTATTTCTGTTATGTGGCTAGTCATTTCATTTTCTTGGTGGTATTTTTTAAAGCATAAAAGTTTTACATTTTCACCAAATCCAATTTATTTTTTCTATTGTCATTTGTAGTCTTGTTGTCATATCTAAACAGATATTGTGTAGCCCAAGGAGAGTTAAGGTCATTAAGATTACCCTAACATTTACTCCTAAGAATATAAAAGTGTTAGCTCCCATAGGTCTGTGATTCACTTTTAGATAATTTTGCATGTGTAATAGTGAAGTCTCATTTCATTCTTTTGCATCCTGTAGAGAGCCATTCTTCCCAAGGTTATTTGTTGAAATTATTATTCTTTTCCCCATTTGAGTGACATAGAATCCTTGTTGAAAATCAATTGACAGAAAATGTAAAGATTTATTTTTGGATTTTTAATTAAATTCAGTTCCATAAATCTATATATTTATTTGTATGGTGAGGCAATACTGGCTGAATTATTGTACATTTAGAGTAAGTTTCAAAATAAGTGTGTCATCTATTTTTTTCTGTTAAAATTTATTTTGAATGTTTTGAGTTTTAATTTGAGGGTCAATTTTGAAAACAAAAAGAAAGCAGCTGGGACGCTGCTTCTTCTGTCTCTGAAATTTGATCGCCGCTCCAGTAAGTAAATATGAGTTAACTATTCATCAACACTATTTGTCATGTTATTATCTACAATCTATTGTAAGGCTGTCTCTACTTTCATTTTCAGTTTTCTCTATTCCTATTCTCATATCCATTCTCCTTTTCCATTCTTACATGCTCACTAAAATGTGCTAATATATATCCCACCTATAATATGCACTTTAAAAGCCCTTGGTGTTGTTTTTGTATTGTGGAAGATTTTAATGTATAGAAATCACATGGAAGACAATGTGCTATCCACACACCTATGCAAACAGACACACAAGTGCGTGTGGATGTTTCCTTTTTTTCTTTTCACATTCCTGCTGCTGAATATATCTTTAATCTGTCTTACTTTATTCTATGGTGCCTCCACCTATTTTATAAGTCTTGTCCTATTGCAATAGACATTAAGTCATCTCTCTTTGACCCCTTGGACCACAAACAACCCTGCAATGGAGACCCTCATTCATATTTTCTTACAAACCTATCAATAACTTTTCTGGAATATTTAAGAGAAAGAATTCTGCCTCTTCGGACTTAAATGTATTGAATTTCATACAACATACATTTTCTTTCCATAATGGATGTTAGAGTTTACATTTCTAACAGCAGTATGTGCAAGTTCTTGAAATGCACCGCATCTTTTCCCATACTTGAATTTTTCTTACATAAAAATTGACCTTTCTAAGTTCTGCTGTTCTCTGAGCAATGTGGATTCCTTGTCATTTCTCTGATATCCAGTGAAGCTGAAGGATTTTTCTAATTCCCTTTCATATGTTTCAGTCCTCCTTGTGAGCTGTGTATCCATATTCTTCATCTATTTTTCTTGATTTTCTCTGTTGATCTGTCAGAACTTGTGATTGAATAACAGTCTCTTGTCAGTTTTAGATATGGTGAACACTCCTCCCTGGTGATTATCAGCCTATTTTTAATATTGTTGTTAATAAATACATTTTAGTTTTGTGAAACTAGTATAATAAAAGACTGACAATGGCCTAAGCTTCTTTTTACTTGAAAACATATAAGAAAAATCCTAAAATATAGAAGATTGGAATGTTTACCCACCAGACCAAAAGAGGCCCAGAGTCCAATGATTGTAACTCTTAGTGCCACAGTGTCATGGTTCAGCACTGAATGATCTCCTTTCATTGATTCTTTTCCCATACTCTTTCTCCCTCTTTTCTTCTTTTTTAGCCACTTTTGTAAATTAACAGAGGTCGCTGTATTTAAGAACATCAGTGGGATCTGTTAAGGGTGACTATTAATTTATAAAAGAAACAGAAAATAAGAACTCATGTTAAGGATGTAGAAAAACCTTCATGGATTGCTGTTAGGAAAATAAAATGATACAGCTACATGGTGGTTCTTCAACAAATTAAATGTAGTATTTCCATATGGTGCAGCGATCTCACATCTAGATTCATAACCAATAGAACGAAAAGCAGAGGCTAGAGCAGATGTTTGTATACTTGTGTTTGCAGTTATAGTGTTCACAATAGCCAGAGTGTGGAAACAACTCAAACGCTCACAAACTTATTGGTAGATAAACAGAAAGTCGTACATATACAGAAGGGATCTTATTCAGCCTTACAAAGGAATGAAGTTCTGACATATGCTGCCAAATGGATAAGCTTTGAAGACATTTTGCTTAGTGAAATAAGCAAAAATAAATATCATTTATATGAAGTGTTTCTTTGTTTTTTGTCTGGTGGTATCAGGAATCAAACTTGGGATCTTGTGCTTGTGAGGTAGGCATCAGAACCACTGAGCTATAACCCCCTACCTATGTAAGAAACCTAATCTACCTAGAATATCAAATTAAAAATAGAAAGTAGAACAGTGGTTGTCAGGGGGTGGGAATTTAGTGTTTAATGGGTATATATTTCAGTTTGGGAAGAGAAGAAGGTCGTAGAGGTGGGTAGTATAATGTTGTATAATAAAGTGAATATACTGAATGTCACTGAATTGTATACTTAACAAAGATTGGAAATTCTATGTTGGATTTTACCACAGTCAAAAAAGATTGTAGACAAGCTGATGCCTATGGAGACAAATTGAAGCAATTTTGATTCTGACAGAAACATAAGGCCACAGGATCTTCCGCTGCTCATGTGGAGACGTAAGTGGCTGGCACGAAGTCTGATGATTGGGAAATCCTCAGATGAAAAAAATCCCTTGCGATACAGAGCTCGGAATTTGATAGCTGAAAACCACAAAGTAAGTCTGATGACACACTGTGGGGTTTTTCGTGGGCTAGCAGGGGTGAGTATGCAGAGGGGAGATTCTGAAGCCCTCCTTATACCCACTCTGTGGATAAGAAAGTTTCGGAAAACCCTCACTCCTTCACCAGTGAGCACATCCACCACTTCAGGCAAACACTTATCCCAGCACATCTATGTATCTGTCTCATTTCTATGCACCATGAGCCCCCGAGGCTCTTGGTGAATCAGAGGTGGCAGCAACCTGCTCTATGGGCCTGAGTCTGTGATGCAGTCAGCTCTGTGCAGCTCGATGGGCAGAAAAGACAGCAATGTCTTTTTTGAAAGAGCATACTCAAAGACAAAACAGACCCAGAAAAGTCATTTCCTCTGGAAAGAGACTGTGGTGATGAACTGATTTATAATTGTGACAGGCTAATATTGTTCCTTGGTCCTGCAACAGGCTTCAAGCCCGGAAGAACTCGGGAAACAATCTCTTTAAAAAGAGATGAAGCACAGATAATGGTTTTATTTTGTCTGCACCAAATAGAAAATCACATTCCAAACCCTTTCAATCACTCTGCAAAGTCACTACCCGACTTCATCAGCACTGCTCATAACCTCTGACAGCGATAAGAAGACCTCCAGGATGGCTTCTATTTTGGGGAAATAGATGGATCGGCTATTTGTGTGACCTCCGAGAGAAAACATCCACGTGCTGAGAAGCGGCCCCACGAGCCATCCCTCGCTGGCCGTGTGCGGGAGTCAAGCTGGCACTTGGTTCCTGGAATTAGATATCCTTTGAAAATAAATGTATGGGGAAAACGCTGTTGCTTCTTTTTTACCTCCCCCTTCTCTACACCAGTTCTGGCTGGCCCTATGCTCAATCTCCTCTCTCTCTCTCTCTCTCTCTCTCTCTCTCTCTCTCTCTCTTCTATCTCTCTGTCTCTCTCTCCCATCAGCAAAGAAAGAAGTGAGGCCATAGGGTCACCGTAGAGCCTCATCAGGATCTGTCATCTCTGAAGGAGACTTCAGTGTCCCAGAGCCTGGGTAGCCCACTCTTGTTCACCCCTACTGTGCCTATGGGACAGCGTGAGACCAGAGAGGACTCAGCTTGTGCTGACCCCAGGGACAAGAGGACACCATGGCCAAAGCCTTCCTTTCACTTTTCTTATTCTACTACTATTATTTTTCTAAAAGCACAATCACTCAGACCTTCCCATCCAATAAGAGGAATATAAAACCTTTCACCTCTGCACTTCTCTCTATAAAAGCTAGATCAGATTTCCAGATCTGGAGTCTGAAGATTAGCATATTTGAAGTGACTTTCCTACTTTTCATAAGGAAGAGTTGAGAGAGCAAATCACATACAGACAAAGAGATGGAAAATGATTTGGTGAGGTCTTGAAAACTGTAGACACAAATAAATAGCAGCTCTTATTATAAGTAGTGTGCACATTTATACATTATATGTGTGCACATACATCTGTTTATATAAGTTGTTTGTGAACACACATGTATATATGTATACACATGCATTGAATAGTTAAGGACATATCATTTGAACCCAAAATTCTTATGAAATAGGTTAATACTTCTAATCTTCAAATGAAACAGTTTTCTGATTTCGGACCACTTACTCAAGGACACACAAAGGGAGACGGCAACTCACACGGTCCAGTGGACAGACAGGTGTTGATGTGCCTCCTCTACCCATCTCATTTCATTCAACAATGGTATTTCATCTGGTCTCCCAGGACCCTCCCTTTCTCCACCTTTGTAGCATTCCAGGGACTGTCATTCAAGGCCTATGCCCTCCTCTGTTCATTGGAAAGTGGATGACCATGCTCAGGTCAAATATCCATGTCCCCTGGGAATCCAGGTTTTAAAAGAAGTAGCATAATGATAGTCAGTGCTGATCCATCTCAGTAGCCATTGTCTTGAGACATTATTCTGTTGTTTCCTTCTAAGGCCTATCAGATTGTTTTTGGATGCCATAAGCTTCTTCTTATACTCTCAATCAGTCACTTTCTGCTCAGGTAGATGTATTTAGATCCCATCTCTAGAACAGGGACACTCATTCTCCCCATGCCAATAGTTAGCTGCTGATGTGTTGCTTTGTGAATTATGGCATGAGGCTTTCCCAACTGGGGAGGGTGGGGCACAGAATCAGACATAGATCCTGGAGAAAGTTTCTGGAACTCCCCAATTTATTCAAGCTTCACTGTATTTTATAACAGAGGTTACAGGGCATGGTAAAGGGTGGGAAGAGGGGAGGGTCCACTGGTTTAATCTAGGGTCTTGCCCAATAAGTGAATTTTGTGAGCAGGGAATTTACATGGCATGAGCTATGGGGGAGGTGGGGCTATGGGTGAGAGACAAAAGGAGTGGAGATGTCACCAAGGCCACTGACAAGGCTCAACGCATGGGTGTGAGTGTGCTCAAGCTCGTAAGGGTCTCTGAGTCTGTAGGGAGACAAGTCTCAACCTTTCAGGCTCAGGAGACAGGCATATGGTTCACTTGCCCTAGTCAAACTTCAACTTACCCCTTACTGATGGTCACTGCCCAGTCACTCTTAGAAATTGTCCTCACCCAGAATTGTTCTTCCTCCTGCTGTTCTTCTTTTGCCTCCTCTTCCTCATCCTTTTCTTCTTTCTCCTTTTTCCTTTTTTTTTTTTTCCAGTACTGGTAATTGAACTCAGGACCTTGTGCTTGCCAGGCGCAGCATCATGAGCTACATACATCCCTGGATCTCTACCTGCTTCTAAACCCTCTTTCCAGAGATAAATGCTGTAGGACAAAGGCTCAGCCCCTTTGTCTCAGTCTGCATAAAGCTCCCTGAAAGTGCGCTCCACTGCGATCCCCAAAGTTCACACTCCTCTGGCTTCTCATAGTCCCTACATGTGCTGCCATAGAGCACAGCACCCCTGTGCATGCTGCTCTCCACGGCAACAGAGTGCAGGGAACATGAAGGGGCACAGGGCCCAGCTAGTTACTAAGACTTACAGTTGACTCAGCTCTGTGTGCCACTGTGTTAGTTTGCTAAAGCTGTCTTTACAAAGTACCACATATAAGACTGGGTGGTTTTCAATGATAAAAACTCATTTGTTCATAGTTCTGGAGTTCAAAGGTCTTAGATCAAGGTGCCAGTAAGGCTTGGCATCCTCCAAGTTGTGCATGACTTGCAGATGGCCCCTTCTCTGCATCTACCTATGTTGCCAGGTTCTCTCTCTCTCTCTCTTTTTCAGTAAGAACAACAATCATACTAGATTAGGAACCACTCTCAATCTTGTTTTAATTAGCTAAGGACTTGATTTCTAAATATAGCAACATTCTGAAGTTCTGGGGGTTAGGACAATAACATGAACTTGAGGGGGCCACAATTCAGCCCACAACAACCTCTGCTCCTTCCCCAGCAGCTCCCTGTGGTACCAGGATTGTATGTGTCAGTATCTCCTCTATGAATGAAGTCTGAGTGCTCGGAACTCTTACTGGCAAATCAGTTACACTGAAATAAGTAACTGTAAAGTGCAATGAATATCAGCCACGGTGCGGTACATGTCAAAGAGAAAGCGGAGTGAAGGAGTACTCATAGTAAGTGAAGAAAGATCTACTGCTTCCTTTCTAACACAAAGCCAAGATGTCAGATGATTGAGGGAAGATGGATGATTCTGGGGAGCAGGATAACGAGAAGCCATGATCAACTGAGTCAATTTGTTAGCTTTTTATAATTATGATTACAGTGAGAAAGAAAACCATAGGAAAGATTATTTTATAGCACTAGTAGGGAAGCCCCTTCCTAAGAATGTCTCAAAACCTGGAAGTGATTTTTAAAGATGGATAAATTCAACCTCACAGAGAATAGATCCCATTGACATCCTGAGCTGGCGCCCGAGTGGAAGCAGTGAAACTGCCCCACTGAGCATGTTCAGAGGTCCCTTTTGTCCTGTTTTAGGATGATCATTTTGTATGTGTGTGCGTGTGTGTGTGTGTGTGTGTGTGTGTGTGTGTGAGTGACAAAGATGGCATCTGGAGCCGAAAGGCTGGAATCACAGCAGACACTGCCTTGTCATTTCCCAGAAGGTGTGCGCCATGCTGCTTAGCGTATGTCTCCAGGCTGGTTACATCAAACCCAACCCTGTCATTAATGGGCAGTGGGGCTCCCGGCTTCTCTTTTGGAGACTGGTTGCCCCTGTGGAAAGGGAAGAGCTCCAGCTGCCTTGGAGGCTGTGGCCCTCATGGCTCCTGCAACTGCTGCATCTGAGGCCACAGCCCCAGCTAAGGTCAGAGCAAAAGCAGAATCAGAGGGCTTGGGTGAGATTTGATTTCTTTTGACTAAACACCAAAAAGCAACTAATTCAGCCAGATTTACTTGTGAAATATGGAAATAAAAAAATTCCTATTTAAAATAAAAGCAGACATCTGGCTGGGCATGGTGGGGTATACCAGTACTCCCAACAACTCAGGAGGCTGAGGCAGGAGAATTACTTGAGCTTGTGAATTCAAAACTAACCTGAGCAACATGGTGAGACCTTATCTCCAAAACAAACAAACAAACAAACAAACATCTTTAGGGAAACAAAAATACAATAAAGCCAAACTATGAAAATAATTATAATGAATACCACTGAAAATGCTAATTTCCCCAATTTATGAACAATTTCTACAGAGTAACAAGAAAATAATTCAATGAACAAAGGAGTAGAGGTGAAAATAGTTACAGAGATAAGGAAATACCGGTGCTTCCCAGATATTTGAAAAAGTTCTCAACCTCACTACAAATAAGAGAAAGGCGTATGAATCCAAACAAAACAATTTAGGATGCTAGATCTTAGCTGCCATATTGGTAAAGGTCAGAAAGTGACGGTGGTCAGTGGGAGCCATAGGGCCTGTGGGAAGACAGGCGCCCTCTCATGGCACAGGTTCACTCACTGCTCTCTTTGGAGCTGCCTTCTTGCCATTCTGGTTCCTGCCATGAGGTGAAGCAGCACAAGGCCCTCAGCCAAAGCTAAGTTGGTACAGATTTCATGTTCTTGGACTTCCGTTCTCCAGACCTATGAGCTCAAGTCAACCTCTGTTTTTAATAAAGTACTGAGGCTCAGCTATCTGTTACAGTAACAGAAAATAGAGTAAGACAGGTATCACATGGGATGGCTGAGATCTTGAGTGTGGTGCCTGATAATGGCAGGATGGAATGCTGTGGACACCAAGACAGATATCATCCGTGTCACTGTCTTGTTTAATTAAAGTCAAGACTTTCTATAAATGTGCATTTGTGGTTTTCTCCAATGGCTTCATTTGATTCTGCTTCTGAAACTGCCTTTTCCTTTCTAGTGATTTCTCTGACATATCTCTGCTAGTTGTGGGGAGGAGACTGAAAAAGAATGTTGGAGCTCTAAGAATCAGGTACTTGGGTTTAGATCCCAGCATTCATTCTTAGAATTGTGTAGCAAATATTTTCCAGGTTTTCCATCTGGCAGGTTTCTTCATATACGTGCACATAAATCTTACTATCTCAGGCATCCTAAGCATGACAAATCTCTCAGCAAAGACTCTGAAACATTCCATTTTGCACTCACACTCCTTACCG
Source organism: Petromus typicus (assembly GCA_004026965.1). Lineage (NCBI taxonomy): Eukaryota > Metazoa > Chordata > Mammalia > Rodentia > Petromuridae > Petromus > Petromus typicus. The sequence continues at coordinate 48,162 of PVIR01006520.1, forward strand.
GCATTTGAAAAATTTCTGGAGTGTAAATTCCAGGGAAGTAACAGTGAGCTCAGAGGACCTCATGTCCTCGTTAGGAAGTCGTCTGTGCAGGGTGAATCGATTTGGACAATATCCATTCTGTTCATCCTTCCCTAGAGTACAGTGCGGGCAGAAGCCCACTTACTTAAATAGAACAAAGACTTTTTCAGTTTTGAAGCAACCCAGCTTCTTCCTGGAGGCATGGGGAAGTCAGCTGTGTGCCCATCCCCTCCTCGAATGCCCTGGATTGACACGTGAGCCTGAACCATGTCGCCAGGGCACATATTGTTGAGCAGCTTCACAGTTTATCCTGCTGCCATCAAATCCTGCACTTTACCCCAGAATTACAAAATGAGATCCTAGTCTTTATTGCCTGCTCAGTCTGAGCACTGTTTTGCTCTGACCAGCCCCTCTGAGCCTGAAAACACTGTTCTTCCTCTCTTTTGTCCTAGGAATGCAATGAAACAACTTCCTTGGAAAATGATGCTTTCAGTTGCCTTGTTCATTGTTTAAATAGTCACAGGGTAAAGGTTGAATTAGGTGAAACAGATGAACACACTGTTTTTTTCCTTGGCTCAGTTTTGAAGTGTAGCATTTGTCTCCTCATGTACAGGGTACAAATTACTATCCTCCCCTCTTCTATACAGTATTGAATTACCCATACAGTTGGAATCAGCACCTCTGGAAAGTGCTGATGGCCTATTTTGTACTCATTTGTGTTAATCAATGTTAATTACAAAGCAAGAACAAGGGTTAACGAATTATAATGGGCTTAATTAGGCTTGACAGTAACAAATGGCATAACCTCTATGTTATGGCCTTGTAAAGAAAAAAAAAGAAAGGACAGAATGGGCCAGAAAATCATCATGTAGAAGTTCATGTTTATATACTAGCCACCTACAGAGACAGGATAGTGTAACGAGTTACACTACATTGGTTTTGCTAACTGTCAAGTTGAAGATAGAGGAAGATAGAGAACAATCAGGCTTGATCTTTATCTTAAAGGATCTATAATCTCACTGGAGGACAGACACAGAAAACCAATTTTTATAAAGAATCTAAGGAGCAACAAATGAGCAAGGCCAACCATGCTGCAAAACGTTTAGGAAAGGGGGTAATGATCATCAGTGGTATACGAGGCTGACTGGGAAATACAATGTGTGGTAAAGTGAAAAAATCCATTACAGCAGAATACACTTTGCTGTGAATCCTGTACAAAATATTATCCATTGCTTCAGCACACATATCCCAGTAGTCCTGACACCCTCAGTTCTAAAAGTGCTCTTTTATGAGTGTCTTTACAACGTATGATCAAAACTATGATAAATGTTCTTGCTGAATGCCATCCAACAGAAAGGCCGGTTTGTGAAAACATTACAGTGTGATCTTTCGCACCTTGTTCATTGGCTCTTCATGTGGCTACTGGCTCTTCCTCAAAGTCCAAATGAACTTGAAAGGTCAACGTTCTGCATTGATTCAAGAAATTGAAGCAGCTAGGAGCACATTCATGAAAGAGAAATTTCCAGAACTGGGATAAGTTGTGTTTGAAGTGAGGAAGAGTATTTTGAGGGGAGTTCATGGCAATGTGTCTTTCACAGGAATAAAAAAAAAATCTTTAAATGTAAACCTTCACTATATTTTTAAAAACTTGTATCTCATAGTCAATGAGGACTGAGGAAGGTAGAACTGAGAAGAAAGACCTGCATGGAGGAAAGCAAGAGAGAAGACATTGTTGCTTGACCGGAGCCCAGGTTTAGAGGGGGGAGGAAAGATTATGTGTTCAGAGGACATACCAGCTTCTGTGAATCTGTTTCATTGATTTAAATTCCACACTCACATTTCCTATCTGAGTCCCGGTCTTCTCATATGTACACTAAGAAAGAACCATGAAAAGACTCTGTTATCTTCTGGCTATATCTTTAAAAGCCCTTGAAAAAAGTCCTAAATCATAAGTGTTTTATGTCATTTGTAAAATCTCCTGAATTGCTTTTTCCTCATAAGATGGGACACATTTGGATATAAGCAATGACAAACACATTTTGAACAGAAGGATTCCAACAATAGCTATCCCTTTATTTCTTGTAAGTCTTCAGGTCAGCCCAGTGGTTCTGTTGGCCTGAACGGGCTCCTTCTGGGATATTCTTACTCATACATATGGTCTGCTGATGAGTTATCAGGGCCACAGTGGCCCTGCTCACAATTCTGATGGTTGAGTAGCTATTAGTTAGGATGCCGGGTCTGACTAGGTCACATCATCCCTCAGCCAGCTGGCATGCTTACATGGCAGCAGCTTGGTTCCTAGAGTATGAGTTGGGAAGCATGCAAGGACTCCTGAAGCCAAGGCTTGGAAATAACATGATGTCAGTTCTGTAGCATTTTGTGGACTAAAGTAAATTACAGGGCCTTCTGTATTGAAGAGGTAGATAGGGAGATTCCACTTGTGAGAGAGGCTACAGAGTATAAGGCTTATGCACAAGCTAGGGAGGCATTTGTAACTTATTTATTTATCTATGCTACGGATTGAACCTAGTGCATGCTAGCGCACCCCTTGTGCATGCTACATAAGAGTGCTACCACAGTGCTACATCCCTGCCCCTATATGCATTTGTAAGCATCCCATACAATGCTTAAGGTAAAGAGGTATTCTCACTATTCTAGAAGCTACACGTGCTTCCTCAACTCTAGATATTTGTTCCAGTTATTTCGTGTGTCTCAGAACTCACTCTGCACCCCATCCTGGCTGCTCCACTTCTGTCTCTGATGCAGGGCCTACTTCCAAAACTAACGAACACATGAGACCTTTCCCTATCATTCCAACCACGTGTAGTACCTCACTCATAAGAAGCTGAAAAGCTGCCACAGACTTTATAAAGTCCATTGATTCTGAACAGTTTGTGACCAGAGGTATAGTTACATGCAATTGAAAGCAATCTTTCTCATCTTAGTACATAAAATGACTATGATTTATGGTGATCATTTCTATTAAATTCAATCTGCTGTGATTTCTTCATTCACTTTGCTGTAAGAGAAAGCTGGCATTCATGGCTCTTGCCCATAGCTTTATCCAAATTACTAAGTACGATTTTTGCTATTAACCTTACAGTTACTTTGGAGCTTAGATTTTCTCTCAGGCTCCCAAATACACTTTAAAAATTACTTTTGGCTTTAATGTTTAGTAATGTTACAAGACTCCAAATCTTAAGTCTTATGACTTAAGAGAACAAAAACTGCTGGATTTGGATATGACATCAATGATTTCTGTGTATGACACTATCATTTATTTGTTTGAGAACCGGGAAGACACTTAGTTTTGTTTATTGGCTCACTACATAGCTCTTAAATTCAACCGAAGTCCTTTGGTATAAGATATCCCAAGTCTTCAGCATGAGTAATGCTTATGGTCGGTGCTTCTAACATCCTGGAAAATAGATGCACTCATGAGATGTCAGTAAGATCCTGTCCCAATCTAAATGTGCCTGTCTGAAGTTTATTAAGTTTTTCAAAAAAATATTGTTTGTAAGAGAACAAATCAATTTCTTCCCTTACATCTAGAAAGTAAGCAGAGAAAGATTGATGGGGATGTAGTATTTTTCTTTTGATCATAGTATTTCTAGATGATACAAATGTGTCGAGGCAGAATGAATATTCTCTTGCAGTGCTAGTTCATTTTGAACTGGAGAAGCTAAAATTCTGGGGCTTTGACAATAATGAGATTGCTAAGCATCTAAGAAAAAATTCTGGCAAGCAGCGAAGATCAAAATGAATTACATTAGAACACAAATTGATTTGTCCATACACAAACACACACATATTCCCTCCTTACTGGTGAAAAGGTTAATACTCTATTATTCAATCTCACACGGGTTTTAAGCAGGTCTTATAATCTCTTGTTTTTTTCTACAATGCTGCCTCCAATTAAATTTCTAAACTATAAATTCTTAACCACTTTTATGATATAGGTCCTTCAGATTGTTTAGTGAAAGCAAATAGCAAGATAACATTTTTAAATACATAAAATAAAATAGATGGTATGAAAGGGAAAATCAATTGAAATATAACTATCAACATATTTGAAAAATAATTTATTATGTTTCCTATAGAGTGGACAATCAGTTGTTTGCCTAACACGCAACTTGGGTTAATTAAGTTATAGTGGAAAACTCATCTGCCTCTTGTTATCTATAGTGTGTACCAAGGTAAACATCCAGATCTCAGCTGTATTGACTTAGCTACAACCAGCCCTTGGGAATCAATAGAGTTCACAAGTCAAGGGTCCACTGTAGTCCTTGTATTAAATAAATTCTAGTGGGTAGTCTCATAGATAACACAACTGCAAAGAAATGAGGGTATTATAACAGTTTAAGAGCACAGCACCAATTCTACTTTAACCTCAAAACCACTGATTTGTGGACGCATCCAAGAAACAAGTTTTACTAATGTACATACTAATATATTTTGAGGTGCCATTAAAATGTATTTTTTTTTCCTTATCCATGTTCTTGGGTCATATGGTGATATTTGTTACTTTAGTGTCTCCTGAGGTACTTAAGTGCTGCCTATGCTGAGCAGTCCCCTCCCACACTGACCTTGGGTTTAGTCATGTGACTTCCTTTAATCAACTAGACATAAGCAAATGTGATTCCAACAGCAGCCCCTCCCTCTGGGAGGATGAGGCAAGAGGATTGCAAGTTACAGGCCAGTCTGGGCAATGATGCGACTTAGGGAAACCCTGTCTCAAAATAAGATGTTTAAAAAAAATAAGAAAGTTGGTGGTGGTGATGAGAATGCAGCTCAGGGTGAAGGCTTTAGGTTCAACACTTAGTACTGTGCAAAACAAAGAAAGATGAAATCCCCAGTAAAACCAGCAGAGGCTTGTGCTCTGGCTATTTTGACATAGGAAGAAGTATAGTCTAATATTTTGAAGATGAAAGAGAGGTACTAGCTTTTCACCATTCCAACTCAACTCAACCCCAGCCATATAATGTAGGAGAGATCTGCAACCTACAAAATTGTGAGAAATAATGAAGTTACATTTGGAGTCATTCATTATCAGCTATTTACTGCTGCATGAGATGGAGTTGTGAATGCTACCCGCTGGACTTTTGGGCTTTGGGGTTAGGGCCCTGTAAATGTTTTCCGTTATTAGCCTTTCGAAACTCCCACAGTTTGCTTAGAGATCATTTAACCCTGGCTTCGTGGATCACCGACGGGCAGCGCGTGCTTTCCTTGGAGATAGCTTAACCCCAGGCGGACTGAATCAAGGTCTGCAATTTTTCAAGATCCCTAGGTGATTACTACAGCAATAGCTAGGCAAAGCCCATTAAGGTGTGCACTTTAAAGTCTGAGAAGGAGCAAGCCTGTCACAATCCTTTTCGGAAACTTTTTTCCTTTTCCGAAAAGACATGTTTTCTGCTGAGTCCTTGCACTCTCAGATCCACAGCTGGGTGGCGTAGCCTCTTCAAAAGTGTGCCGTGCACTGAGCAACACCTGTGTCTAGCAGGGCACCTTACAGCGTCTGCAGCGGCTTTCAGGGCGTGTAGCAACTCCGCCTCGTTACAGGGAAGCCCACGAGGTTTGTCCCTACGCAGCTCCCATATAAGGTGGGCCCCGCCTTCTCTCTGGACCTCCCGGAGGCACTCTAGCTCCCTCTCCGGCTTTCAAACCAGCCCGATGCTACTGCGCATGCTCCATCCGTCACCCGCTCCAAAATCCACGCTCCTCGTTTTTCCGATTCTCATTGGTGGAATCCGTACCCAGCTCTGTGTTAGCCCTGGAGTGCAAACTTTAGAAGGGGAAAAAAAAGCTGGTGCAGAGATTCCAGGCCCCCTGCAGGGTGATGGGGCTAGTGGTGAAATAATGACTCCTAGTCTGAGCGGGCTACGTGCTTTCAGTTTTAGCATCTCAGCGCAGAAACTAAACCCATGGAGTTGGTTCCAGTTTGCAAATGGGACCGAGGCATAGGGGCGTCCAGCTCTGCAGACTCGAGGACCCCGGCATCCGTCCCCAGGTGCTGGCCAGGTTCTGTCCCGCATTGGAAGGGCTGGGCCTACCACTGAGCTGTCCCGAGGGAAGGCGAGAGAAAGACTGAGCTCAAGCCCCGCAAGAGGTTCCAGTGGCCATACTCCGCCTCTAGCAGGTGGATTCCTGGCGGGGTGGAGGGTGCGTGCGCGTGCCTGAATTTACATTCCTCTGCTGTGCCGCAGGGAGGAAGCTCTGTTATATTGAGGCCCCTAACACCCTTGCAACTGACCTGAAATTGCCAATATAACAGCAAAGTAAACGCTCCCACCTAAATCTGACTTCAGCTAATGTAATAACGTTCCAACTGAGCTTACAACATCCAATGTACTTTTTTGCTGCCCTCAATTGAGAAACAATAGCGAAGAAGGTCCTCGCTACGAACAAACCGATCACCTCGCACCCTCAGCTCGATCCCTGTAAAGTTCACTCTCAATGGGATAAAGCCAGGTTCTTGCAATGGCAGAAAACCCTGCTTTCGATAACCAGTCCCCAAGACATTGGTCTTTGCTCTGGCCCTCAAGCGCAGCCCATCCTCTTATCCAGCTTTTAGGGAGATGTGTCTCGGTTTACCCTTCTGGCAATTAGCGCACGGGGTTACGCTCCCTGAACCCCAACAACAGCCTAATAGTTTGAGTTGCAGACGCTACCACCCAAGGGGTGGTGCTGGCCCCGCCTTCTGCCCGCTCGGTCACCGCTAAGGCCTGGAGCGCGGATTTCGTGGACTGGAGCTGATCTGCGCATGCCCAGTGACCCGGCAGGTGGGGCCGCCCGCGATACCAGGTCCTTCCGTGCCTAGGGGCGGGGGCAGAGGGAAGTAAGTGGGCGGGGGCCGCGGCCGGGACGCCGGAGTCACCGAGGCCGCGGGGTGCTGACCTGGTGCGAGCCCTCGCGGGCCCGGGCGGGATGAGCTATGGCATCTGTCAAGGTGGCCGTGAGAGTTCGGCCCATGAATCGCAGGTGAGTGGGGCCGCGCGCCCCCCACCCTCTCCCCGTGCGCCCGGAAAGGCGGGCCGCGTGGACTTGAGCTTCCAGATGAGCCTTTGGCCCCTCTCGCCCAGGCTGTGTCTTCGGGGTCTGCGGGACTTCGTGCTTTGCTGTCACTGTCAAGCCGCCGTGGAGGGTCTAGGGGGCAGAGTTCACGAGTCCTAGGAGAAGAATCCATACACTGTCTTATCCCAGTAACTCTAAGTTTGCTTGTCCCCTTTGAAAAGCATTCAGGGGTCACATTCATGAAGATGTGAAACACTTGAGGGGACACTAGAAGGGCGATGCCACCAGCTGTCAGGCACACTTCCTCCAGGGCTAACTCAGAAGTTTCCCAACTAATAACCGTGTTACTTTAAAATCTCTTCAGTGATTTACAGTTCCTGAATGTTGACCCTAACTTGTGATCCATAACTTGATTCCTAACTTCTGGTTAAAGGGGGATGGGGAAACTTGAACAAAGTTCTGTCTGAGAGAAAAAGTTAAAGACGCCACACACGTGTTTGAAATAGTGCTGATGATTAAGATGAGTAGCGTTGTGAACATATTTGAAATCTAATCTTGTTATGTTTCTACAAAGTAACGCTTTTTGGAAGAGTTTCTCGCTTCACTCACTGAAAAAGAATCTGTACTTCCTTTTTGGTGACCTGTGTACAACTCGTTTAGAAAGATGCTTTGGAAAAGTCACTTTTTAAATTGGATTAACTTTATAAAGAAAGAAGTGGCTCCAGCTGATGGGCACAGTTCGCCCAAAGCCATTTGTTTTTATTGACTTCTCAGCGAATTGGTGGATATTGGACTTAGCACGTGGCCTTTCCTTTTTAGTTGTACTGTGGACCCGCAGAGGTCAACAACAGCTGATTAGGGCACCTGAAGAGCATTTCCATTTATGTGACGCATCGGAATCCATTTTTCTATCAGAAAATAAGTTTTCTGATTTTGTAACCATTGAAAACGGGGTTTTGGAAATCAATGTTCTGTGTGATTTTTCTGGTTACTTCTGAAGGTTTTAGGGAAAGAGTTTGATTTTTTTTTTTAAGCTCTAAGAAGTTATTTTTGTTTATTTGTACACTCAAGTCATACAAGGTAAACAGACCTTAAAGTCATTTTGATAATTTACGAAGATTATTCTTTCTTACAAATTTACAAGTGTTAGACGTTCTTTTTCTTCTTTGCAATACTTCGAGCACATACTTAAAGTATGGTGGGGGATACCTTTAGAAGTCATTTCTTGAGTACCTTACCAAGGGCAAAAGTATTGTACTGAGTACTGTCTGGAGGGATGGTGAATGGGGTCTGCTATAAATGTCCCAGGAGTCCACTGTCTGGTGAGGGAAGTATGTTGTGCTGCCATGACACTCATAAGAGTGTATCTGGGAGGATCCTGTGAGTTCATGCCTTTCTGGTACAAGCCTGGAGGCCAGGTTTGTGGAAGGGTGGCAGGCAACCCCATGTGCCTAAGCAGGTAGACTAAGGAAGAAAGGAACTGGCCCCTTACTTTCTTGTCCTCCTTTCTTTGTGCCCTTGATGAAAGAATTCAGTGAAGAGACCTAGGCTGTGCAGAGAGCTAGGTAGAGTTTATTGTAAAGTGATAAGCTGAATGTTCTGCCTTTGAACAGAAGGTGGGCATCGCCTGCGAGTTTGAATACACTTTTATATACGCAAAAGTTACTCCTTTGGTTTATTGAACCAGGATACTTAGGGTACTTATTGACATTTTACTTCGAAGTTACTTTGGAATTGCAAGATGTCTTCCTGTCCTTTTTCAATGGTCAGTGTTTCCTTAGGGGCATTAATTATGTAAAGAACTTATGTAACAAAAATTTAAGAAAGATAGGTTGTTTATTTAAGCCAGGACATGAGGGTCTTGAAAAAACACTTCCTTTCCTGATATCATTGGTTTGTAGGCCATAGCAGACAGGAATGTGACATACCTTCTTCTGAAGTTAAATGGCTACGTAGACAGATATAAGGACTGTGCACAATGTGTAGCATTAAAATATCATTGTGCTCTGTGGGATCACTTTGGGTCTGAGATCTAAGAAATGATTATATTGTATTATAAATAGAAGTATTTATCTCTTTACTCATTTGGTGATGCCTGCTCTTTGTGGACCTACCCCATTTGTCCTCCAGTCCCACTAATGTCTAACTGATGCCTAACAATGTTTGGGGTTGGCAGACAAGTCTGGTGGAATTGGGATTGGGGAAAGAGGTCAGGGAGCAATGATGTGAGCCAGAGTTGGAGTGGGAAGGTGGGCTAGATACATCAAGAGTCGACCTAAGAATTGATGGGGCTTGGCAGCTCAGTGGATGGGAAGGAGGAGGAAGGGGAGTGTGCAGGCACTAACTGGAGAGGTGGACTGGTTAGGAAGAATAGAAGGTAAGCTTGATGTTTTCTTTCTCAGATATGTGGTGTTGCATGAAGCACAGTAAGACTCAAAGACAAGATTAGTCCCTGGAGCACAACGAATTCTCCATCTATATATTGACTTTATTATCAAAAGTGTGAGATGAAGCCGGGCATGATGGCATCATATATCTGTCGGACTAGCACTTGAAGGATCAAAAGTTTGAACCCAATCCAGCCTGGGCATCCGTGTGACTTGGGAAGGCCCCATCTTCAAATAAAACATAAAAAGGAGTGAGGATGTAGCTCACTGAGGATGTAGCTCAGGCCCTGGCTGGGTTTAATCCCTAGTACTGAAAAAAATTGTGGGATGGAGAGCATCCATCTTTTAGCTGAACATGTTCAGTAGAAGGTTGGAAACCTGAGTTTAGATGTCAGGTGATTCTTGGGCTGTCATTTGGAAACCTTTTGCCCATAGACAACACCTTTCACACATATACAACACCTTTTGCTAATAGATACCATTGAAGAATGTGTTAGGTGAGGAGTCAGGGAGTGGACACTGGGTTTGCCACTTTAGGATCCCAGGGAGAAGAGTGGCTTGCTGCCCAGGGTGGAGGACCAGTGCAGCAGACTACAGATTGTGTATTGTGGGGGGGTCCAAAATAGTATGCATGGAGAAGAGTCCACTGAAGGTGGGCGTGATTGGGGGTATCACATGTTACCAAGATGATGAGGTGATACTTGGTCTTGGAGATGAGGATACTGGTAACCTGGAAGGGAACCTCTAAAATATTCAGATAGGAAAAATTGGTAGTAGTACCAAGATTAGAATTTAAACCCTTTGGCCTGGCAGTTTCTTTCTTTTTTTTGAGACAGGGTCTCGCTCTGAAGTTCAGGCTGGCCCTGAGCTCAGCCTCAAATTCACATCACAGCAATCCACCTGCCTTTGCCTCCCGAATGCTGGGATTACAGGCGTGAGCCACCATGCCTGGCACTGTGGTATGTGGTACTGGTTGCTGCTGGGCGTGAGTCTCCACGCGCAGTATTGCATGTGGTTACTGGGGAATCGAACCAGGTCCTTGTGCTTGCAAGACAGGCGCCAGAACCACTGAGCTAAATCCCCGGCCCTGTAAGTTTCATTTCTAAGATATGGGTTATATTCCTATGATATGATATTCCTATGATATGATATGGGTTATATTCCTATCTACAAGATATTAATGTAAACTTGCCTCATTGTTTGTAACAAAAAATTGTTAACGACCAGAATATAAAAACATGGGGAATTTGTCAAAATTATGACCTAAACTTTTGGTGGAATTCTATACAGTATTTAGGAAGAGTGTGCTGATCTTAAGAATCCAACCAAATTGAGAAAAACAAGATACTCACGTATATCCTCATATAGTACAGTGGACTATAGTAGTGTGCATATGTGTTAGAAAATGGACCCACAGGAAGAGCTACATCTATACTGAACGATATGTATGGAATGATGTATAGGAACCATGCTTGTATGGAGCCCATGATTTCCACCAAGAGCTGATGATTTCGTTTTTACTACCTCGTGGCTCGTGTGGTAGAAGTGAACCAGATGCAGTTGTGTTGTGATGCCTGTGTAGATTGTGCTGCATAGACATAGCAGCTATTGCCTTTTTTTTTTTTCTTGAGACAAGGTCTTGTTTTGTAGTTCAGGCTGGCCCTGAACTCAGTCTTGAACTCACGGCAATCTTCTTGCCACTACCTTCCAAGTGCTCGAATTACAGGAGTGAGCCACCACACCCTGCAGTACGGTATGTAGTTCTGATTGCTGGTAGTTGTGAATCTCCACACCCAGCATTGTTGTATGTGGTTACCGGGGATTGAACCTGGGCCCTGGTACTTGAAAAGCAGGTGCTAGAACTGCTGAGCTAAATCCCTGGCCCAGCTGCTACCTTTTTTGAGAGTTTGCAGCAGCACCATATACAAAATTGACTCTTTGTACCAGTTTTAGCAGATAGAGTCTTACTGTGTCATGCTAGAGAATGGAAGGATAGGACATACCTTGTCTGTTTGGGTGGCTGTACAAAATACCATAAACTGGGTGGCTTGAAAGTAATGAAAGGGCACCTTGTCATTGGGTCCTCACAGCGTCCAAGTGGGTCTGTTTTACCAGGGTATGGGAGATGATCTCAGGAGGGCTCTACCTTCATGACCTCACTTCCTGGGGACCCTCATCCCTTAAGTCCATTGCATTGGGTGTTACATAAATATTGGAAGGCGTCAAATTGAGATGATAGGACACAGATAACTTGTCCGCAGTCACAGCTGTTTTTTAAAATAAATCCTTAGCAGAACAAATTTTGTTTACAATTTCTATGGGTAGAAGTTTTAAAATTTTGTACATTACTGTGCAGTTTTCCTCTGATTTGTTTTGATACCTACTATTTTCAAAAAATTGCCCCCCCCTTTATACTTTTACAGAGTTCTAGTTTTTTTTTCCCCCCCTCTAAAGAGACAACTGAATAGTAGTTTGGTAACCAATTTATTTATTTTCTATTAGTCCTACTTCCTTGTTTTCTCATGGAAACACTCAGTTACCATTTAGGACCATCTGTGCCCCACACTGGCCTGCCAGTGCTGAGAGGGCCAGAGGCTTAGGGCACATAGCCTGGGTTAAAGTTGTGGCTGTCACTTATGAGCTGAATACATTTAAACAAGAGACTCTAGTTGTTTTAAGTGTTAGTTTTCATGTCTCTAACATAGTATTATTAATCATATAAACCTTGTAAACTGTTGTGACTAAAGCAAGGTTCTTTTTCTAAATGTTTTTGACTTTGATTGACAGTCAACGATAGATACACTTTCAATGGTAGCTTTGTAGATAAGCCAAAGGATTCATGAGGTGTTTACATGTTTTTTATGTGGTTCGCTTATTTTCTATTCTGTCATATTCTATTGTTTCATTAAAAATGCTACTTCCAGATCATTAAATTGATTTCAGGGTGGACTAATGGGTTGCAGCTGGTAGTGTGGAAAACTGTGGGGGTTCAAAGGAGAAAATTTGTGAGAATCAGGCTTTCTGCATAGTGCCTGCTACCTAGCAAGGACACCATATAGACTACTTCGTTTTGGCCTGAGGGTGTAGCTCAGTTTAGAGTGCTCCTCAGCATGTACAAGGGCCATGGTTTATCAGCAGCACACTACACACACAACACACCTCTGTGCAGAGATGATTTGTTACTTCTATTATTATTTTTGCGGTTTAGTGATTGTAACTTTATTCAGAGACAAATATCAAAATCTTTTACCCCCATGTATACTGGGTATTGTTGGTGTGCCAGCTTGAACGGTGCTTTGCAAGGTTTGTCTTGTCTCCAGCAGCTCCAGCCCATTCTATCTCCTCTGCTTCCTGGAGCCATTGTGGGAATATCTCAGGTGGAATTTAGCCTGCTGACTTAAATTCAAAAGAGAAAAAACAAAAGTGTCAGTAGTGTTTTGATTGGGAATCAACATCTGTAGGGGATAAAGTCTCTTTCAAGAACAAGGCGATGTTACAGGAAAAAACTGCATGGTTGGACTCAGGCTGTGCCTTGGGCATTTCTTGCATGAAGGGCGGAAGGTGTCTACCCAGTGCTGTCAAGTATTGGCACACATTTGTTCACCTTGGCAGCTGCATTTTCCTGCCAACTGACTGACCGAGGGCATTTATCCTTATTTTACAGAGGGGAAGCTCTCAGATAAGAATGCTGGGCTGTAGCACCTTGTGTTCCAAGCCCTTAGTGTGGACACTTGTTGCCCCTGGGTTCACAGATGACAGAGGCTTTTAACTTCAGGGAACTGCAGATCCAATGGCCAGGAAGGCACTGGCACATAGCGATAGAACCGTTGTTGATTTGGAGCCTGGACTGTAGGACCTGGTTGGGGAGGTTTCTAGGGTCTCTTAGACGAGAGCTTGGAGTTTGAGTTGAGCCCTAAAGGGCCATGAACTACATCTCCATTTGCATGTAGCTTTTTCCTCCTCTTTGCAGGAACATAACATATATGCTGTTTTATGTCTTGTTTTTTGTAGCTTCAAGAGACATTGTGAAGACCAGGCGGTATGAGAGAGGGGTCAAAGGTGACTCTGAGTGCTTTGGGGCCTGGGGAAAAGGTTGAGTGATTCTCTGAAGGTGGGAAGGCTGGGCATGGAGCTGGCTGGCATGGTGGGGGCACATGGTGGGGGCGGACTTGTCTCAGGATGCTAGCGGAGATCTGAGCCACAGGGACACAGGCAGGCGACCGATCTGCATGGCACATTTTGGAATTTATTCACTGGAAGATGGTAGTGTCTGGAGGAGTGGACACATGTGTTGCCAGAAATGACCACAGTCTAGAAAGGAGAGCACAGGGGGACAGCCATGCTGAGTAACCAGTGTCACAGATGGCTGGGGCTTGTCAGCCTGCCAGCTGAGTGACCTGGTATGTTGATCAGCCTCTGGAAGGCTAAGTGTGATATTGCGAGCGGTTGTAAAGTTGAAACTGCTTTCACAGTATTACTAAGATGTTATTTTCCTTTTTGGCTTTTATCCTCTTCTGGGCACATAGTGGAGTTTTCCAGAACCTGTGTGATGTGTGCTTATGTTCTGGCTTTGTGCATTTTGGAAAAAAACATTTCTCGTTTTAATTTTTAATATGGTAACTTTCAGTAGCTATAATTGCTGTTCGTAAGAGCTCTTTGGGTTGCTCAGTAACTTCCAAGGCTGTCAGAAGGTCCTGAGGCCACTATTGTAAAGGAGTGCCATTCCAGTTGTCAGGGAGAGGAGGTGCAGTAGTGTACAGAGGGTATTCAGTAAGGGCATGACCTCTCTGAGCAGCCACAGCTGCTGCTGCTTCCTGTGTGCTCTCTGTTGTTACTGACAGCCACCTTCAGGAGGCACAAGTGGAGGATCAAGCTCCTCTCCCTGGAGAGGCCAGGAAGAAATGTAGAGGAGTAGGAGTAGGTATCTCTCCCGCCCACCCCAGGTCCTGGCTGGGGAAGTAGAGAGCTGCCCAGAAGCAGTCTGTGCAGGTCGAGGCTGAGCCCTGCTGGCTGAGGTGGGAGGGCACTGGGAGCAGGAGCCTGGAGGTGTACTCTGCCTGAAGGCTTGGCGTGATATCCACCCCCCTCCCAAAGAAAGGAGGGTGAGAGCTAGTTCACTGAGGGAGAGAGTGGTTCCTGTAATGGGATCTTTTCAGACTCCTTTGACCTTGTTTTAGGTACACAGCCTGACCCAGATTGAAGTGCTCAGCCAGGTATTGCAAAAGCAAGCTTGGCAGGGGACAGGCACTTTTGTTTTTAAAAAGAGAAACAGCAGGTAGGGAGTTGGGGGGGGGAGTTGGGGAAGGAAGGGTCAAGGGACAGAGGAGGGAGGGGGTTGGTGGAGAGAAGGGGAGCTGCAGCTTCTGTCGGCGCCTTTGGGGAGGGTGCTGGGTTTGGAGGTTCTTTATTTTAGGTGAGCTTGATAAGTAATGTGAAGCAGATGGCCAATTTGGGGACGTACAGTATTACAGTATTTTAAAATACCTTAGTGTGTTTAATATACTTATTTAAGGTGTGAGTAGTAGCATTTAAATGATTTTTGATGACTTTTGGAGTATTTTACTAAACATAATTAAAATAAAACTTATGTTGCTTTATTGCAAGCATGGATGTGTGTGTCTTTGTGTGTCTGTGTGTGTGAAAGTGCTAGAGAAGGCCTAGTTGTACCAAGTGCTTGTTTTGAAGTTGCCTTATTTTACACACTGTTATTTTATGATTAGTTTTCTAAATCAGGTCATTAGATTTGGACTATTTTTGCAGATTCTGGTATTGAGACATAATCTTGTTTTGTAAAAGAAAATATGTTAACAATAGTTCCAGCCCTGGCAGGTGTGGTGATTTATAATACCACCCCTCAGTAACTTAGCACTGCAGTTTGTTTTGTATCTTTGTCTACTGTCAAGCTCAAGTTATGAGAAGATGCGGGAGAAACCCTTCTTCGTGGTTGTTGGTCTGGACTGAATATATCAAGCTGGGATCCTGCCCTCATTCATTGGGTGGCCCTGGGCCCTGGACTGAGGTGTGTGTGTGTGTGTGTGTGTGTGTATGAGTGTGTATGTGTCCTTTCTCCACCTCCAGATAAATTCATTATTCATTGTTGCTGCCCATGGAGGGAAAGAGTTGTTTCTGTCAACAGTAATCTGTTCATGGGTAGTCTTGAGTAAATTTTATGACGACATGTAGGGTTGAGAGCAAACTGAGAAAGTTAGTCCTTTTGGTGTAATGGTCTTGGTAAATATAAGGTCACTCATTACTGTTTCTGGCTACTCATTCAACCTACTAGGAATTCTAAATCCCGAGTCATCATCATCTAATTCTTAGGAATCCTATGGAGTATTATTAGCTCTGGTTTATAGATGAGAAAACTGCAGACCAGAGAAAGATGAGATCCAGGCTGTTGTCCCTTTCTTCAGAAAAAAAAGTGGTTTTTGAAGTTTTTATCTTGAAATAATTTTAGATTGAGGTTGCAGGAAAGTACCATGTGTATTTTACCATGTATACAGAGTGCTATATACATTTTAACCCAGGATCCCCTAGTGTTGTCATCGCTCATATGATGATCCAAACTAATAAATTAATGTTGGTGCAGCATTAAGTGGGCTCCGTTTGAGTTTTACAAGCTTCTGTTTTTCTGACCCTTGATGCAGTGCAGGACCCTGTGTCATTCAGCCAGCTCATCTCTTTGTCTTTCTGTTTTGTAATGGTTTTTCAGGCCTCCCCCATTTTACATAATGTTAACTTTTGAAAAGTACTGGTCAGTTTTTTTTAGAATGGTCTTCAGTTTGAGTTATTCT
Source organism: Petromus typicus (assembly GCA_004026965.1). Lineage (NCBI taxonomy): Eukaryota > Metazoa > Chordata > Mammalia > Rodentia > Petromuridae > Petromus > Petromus typicus. The sequence goes on from PVIR01006520.1 coordinate 64,372, forward strand.
CTTTTTTATCATGACTAAATTGAATTTATACAGCTTTGGCCAGAATAACATGTAAATGATTTTGTGCCCTTTATAAGTTTGCTGGGTACATAAGGTCAGTATCAAGGGCTTTTGTACTGGAGGTGTTCACCTTGATTACTTGGTAAAGGTATCAGACGCTGAATTTCTGCATTTTACTGTTTTGTTTTAGTTATTTCCTTTTTATAATTAATATATTGGGGAAATTACTTTGTGGACTATAGTTTGCCATTTTTCCCCATGGGAACACATACCAATTTCCTTAGTAAGTTACTGTTAATATAATATCCACTTACAACATTTTTCCCCCCTCTGACTTAGTGAAGAGAATCTGTCTTATGAAAGACTTATGTTTGGGAAGGCTCATGCTGTACAGAACTGGGTATTTTAACGAGACTTGGGACAGGCTATCAGTTCAGTGCACACTGGTAGTTTTTGCTCTTCACTACTTTATTTTTTAAAAAAAGGTCGCTACTCACTAAATTAATTTTATGATCCGTAGCTTGAAAAATATGGTGTAGTGAATTTATTATCCAGAGAAATAGGTAAAATCTGATTTTCTTTTTTTTTTTTTGGTGAGAGCACATGGAAGTTAGGACGCCATAAAGCAAACGGCAGTTCTCCTCAGAAGCTGCGGATGAGTTGAGCTAGTGATGAATATCCCAAGACGATTAATGAAGCTGAGAGTGAGAATTCTGAGCTTTCCGAGTTGAGAGTCAGGACCCACTGGGGGATGCCAGCTCTCCCGAGCTTGCTTCCCTCGGCTCTGGTGCCCTTGTGGTGTCTCACCCGCTCATTCTTATTTCCAGGGTCTTATTAGCAGAGAATAAGTCATCACAGCCACTGTGCTGGGAGAGTCTGTGTGGGCCAAAGGTAACTGCTTGATGAGCTCCCTCTCTGTGGGGCTTAGTTCCTCAGGGACTTAGAAGAAAAGGTGATGGAAACTTAGCTCAAGAGTGAAGAAGTTACTGAATAAAACTTATAAATAGACTTTGGCCTGTTTTCTTCCCTTCCTAAGGTTAGCGTTATTATCTG
>PVIR01006521.1:0-65565 GCA_004026965.1 Petromus typicus
GAGGCTGAGCTCAGGGCCAGCCTGAACCACAAAGCGAAACCCTGTCTCAAAAAACCTAAAAAAAAAAAAGAACAGAAAGATGACATAAATGAAAACGTGTTCCAGGTTCACAGACTGGAAGCTCCGATTCTGTCCAAATGCGCCCAGTCAGTACGCCGACCTCTCTGAGCCCCACCGCACTCTTCTCAGAAGCAGAACAATAACCTGAAATCTACAGGGTTCTCAAGAGAAGCAAAGGGACAATCGGGCCTGAGAAAGAACGGCACGGGAGCAGTGTCCCAGACCCACTACACAGCGCCGTGATCACGGCCGCCAGCCTCAGGACCGACAGCCCGGGCGGAGCAGGCACAGACAGCCCGGGCACCAGCGCTCCTCCCTGGGGAAAGGACAGTGTTCCCGGGAAACGCGCCGCCCAGGAAAACTGGGCGACAGCACGTAAGAAAGCAAGAGGGCCTCAGCCTTACATGGCAACCAAACTGGCATGCATGAAAGAGCTAAGTGACGAGACTCCTGCTACAGAGCTCAGAAAAACCTTCAGGACCCTGGGCGTGGCTATTTTTTAGGATAGCACATCTATGGTGGAGGCAACGAAAAATATATATAAATTCAAAACTTTGGTCACTCCCACAGCTTAGAGCTAAAATGTCCCCCAGGTCCCTGTGTTTGCAAAGTGACTGAGGGACGGGACACCTGACTCATTAAGGAACCATCCACTCACGAGTTCCCAGCTGAGGGTGCAGTCAGGTGTCTCCTGCTGTTGTGGTCTGTCCCACAGGGACCCGCTGGACATGAGCCACAGGGCACAGCCCCGTGCGCAGCTGCTCCTGTCTCTCTTGCCGCTTCCTGGACACCCTGGGCTGAGTGTCTTGCCCCATGCCAGCCTTCGTGCCATGTTGTTTGCGCTTTGGAGCTGGCAGTGCATAGACTGAAACTAGGTACCCAGAAGAGCTCTCCTCCTTAAGTTGTGGGTGCCCCAGCACCCACTCTTTGTCTCCGCAACGATGGCAAAGTAACTAAGATGTGCACGCAGGACTTCTCATGATGTGAAAGAACCTCCCACAGGAAGGACCGCATATCTGAAAATCCTCTGGCCACTAAGGAATGAATATCCAAAATACACAAAGAACTCTAACACTGCACCACCGAAGTCATCAACAAACTAAGTGAAAAGCTGGCAAGGGACCTGGACAAACACTTGGGCAAAGGGCACACAGAAACGTCCAGGAAGCGCAGGCCCCGTGCGCTGCCACCGGCCCAGCTCCACAGGCCAGCAGGCAGGCTGCAGCCGTTCCCATGAAGACAAAGGCTTTCCCCGAACAGCTATGGACGGCTAGGAAAGCGTGCAGCCCTTGACCAAAGGCCTTAGCGACAGTTCTGTCCTGCCATGTCATTTCCCACGTTCTTTTCATACTGAAGACAAACTTATACATTCTAAAAAATGCACGGAAGTCTGTGGCTCTTCCCTGAGCTGTGACCTTGTAAAAATTTAAATAATCTTCTTTATGAAGTTTGCCCTTCTGTCACAGACTAGAGTTCAGAAAAACAGTGCATGCCAAGTCAAAAGTCGGCTGATACTAAGGTCAACGTTTTTCTTCACAATGTCAATATTTACACTTCCGGTCCAGCAGCTGAACTTGAACACGGCTCTGTTCTGATGTTATGTTTAGTTTTCCACAGGCAGGGCAATTTCTGCCCGTTAAATTACAACTCTCCCATTGTCATAAACCTGAGACATGTATACCGAGGAACGCTTTTTCTGCACAGTCTGCGGGGCCTTAATCTCTGGACTCCGAGACCTGGGAGCCTGCAGGTGACGTCTTGGGGGCTGGGTGTCCCGGCAAACTGCAGTCAGGGCTCTCACGGGGAGACGCGTCACTGTGACACCTCTCTCAACTGGACACACCCAACACTGCGACAGAAGCCGATGACCCAGCGCCACAGCAGGCACCAAACCCGGCTCTCCGTGCTCCCTGGCCAACAATGGACCAGCAAGGTCCGACTGGTACTAACGACTGTGCTAAAAAGCCTGCAGCTGGTCTGACGGGGCTTGGGTTCCGGACAGCTCGGGAGGGGCTCTCCTCTGGGGTCCCCACTCCTTCCGCAGCCCTGCAGATGCCCGGCCTCGAGGACATCCTCCTGCCCAGGCCACAGACACTGTGGGCAGAGTGTGGGGCCCCTTCTCAGCCCGGGCCTCACACCCCCTGGGACAGGCAGCACCAGCCCCATGAGACTCTCGAGGTGGCTGCCCTGCCCTGTAGAACAGCACCGCTCAGCAGAGCGTCGGGCGGGCCTATAATCCCAGCACTCTGGGAGGCTGAGATAGGAACGCCAAGTTGGAAGCTGGTCTGGGCAATGTAGTGAGACCTTGCCTCAAAATAAAAGTAAAAGAGGGCTGGGGAAGTGGCTGAGTATGAGGCCTTGTGTTTAATCTCATAAAAAGCAGAAAAGAACAAGAAGGCGAGAAAACCACAGCTCACTTGGCTCACACAGGACAAGCGTCCGGCTCCAGTAACTGTCCAAGGCCGGGAAGGGTCAGGTAATCTGTGACCCAAGCCTCCGTGAGAGGGCCGGAGTCCTGTGCACCAGTGAAGCTCTGCCCCTCCCGCCGCGGTCTCCTGCTCCCGCCTCCCCCTGGCCTCCTCGAATGCTGTGCCCACCCACAGGACTCTAGGCTGACGCCCACATCCTAAGGAGGCCGTGCTGGCCAGCAGTCGGTGAGGGCTCAGTGCCCAGAGGGCCCTGGTGGGCCTCCCGGAGATCTCCAGTCACTGCACTCACCCTTGTGCCCTGACGGGCCGCAGACCCCGACCCTTGCCCTGCAGCTCTAAGCGGGGCAGCTTCTCTTCCCCCACGATGCCCTCCTCCCTGCGCCGGGCACAGGGGACACTCACACTAACAGCCAAAAGCAAGCCCTCCTCTCTCAGAGCTGTTGGTCTCAAGAGAAAGAACACAGGCCAGCTCTGGACACTGACCTCCCTCTACTTTTTACACAGTCACAGTATTTTAAAACATGGTCTCCATAGTGGCTAAATTGCCCAGGCTGGACTCCAGCTTCCAACCCTCCTGCCTCAGCCTCCAAACTACATGCTCAACCAACCTTTGGTTTTATATTCTCAGCATGTCGAAAAGATTTCCTTGGCACATTTGACTCCATAATTTACCAGTTCCTTCTACCTAAATGGTCTGGCAGGAGACCACAGAAGTTTTAATCTGAGAGTGACCCCACGTGTTTCCATGACTCAAAAATCACAGTGGAGGCCGCACAACGCAGCCCACAAGCACAGCGCCACCCTGTGGCCGCCGCACACCACTCTCTGCCTCCGCTGGTGCGAACAATCAACAGTGTCCCTGCAGTGTCACAATCTGACACGAGGGGGCAGAAGACTCAAGTCATGCCTCACCTGGGTCCCCAGCTGCATCGCCACGTGGCCAGCTCTGCTCCCCCACCGACCCGAAGCCTGAGCCCTGAGCTCCCAAGCAGACCGTCCAGCAACCGTCAGCTTCTGGGTGCCAGGTCGGGCTGGCGCTCGATGCTGGCTTCCCAGCCCACCCAGGTGCAGGTGCCCAAGCCCCCTCTGCACATGGTAGCCTGAGGCACGGTGCTCACCCAACCCAAGAAAAGGGACATCAGTTCCCTGAGATGAAAATTTCACTTTATCTTGACCTCGCCCTGCTGGGAGGGACACCTGGGAGGCAGCGCCCGCCTAGGAAGAACCGGGGCTTGGGAACTGAGCGAAGCCCGAGTTTCACCATCGTGCTTGGCACTGAGCCCTCGGAACCAAGCACCCAGAACAGAACCAACTGGGGCAAAGCGCGCCGATGCCCATGTGGAGCACACACTTTGGGGAGGCTCCCTGTGGTCCCAGTGACAAGCTCTGCCCTGCAGCGGCTGGAGGATGGGACTGTGCTCCTCCTTCCCCGAGGCCCCTGTGCCTCGCACAGCTGCCGTGGAAGGGGCCAGCACTGGTCTGGGGCGACTTCTCAGGGCAGTGAGAGGCCACTCCATGCGCTATGGTCTTCTGCAGAATCTCTTCCCCTTCTGCTGCCTGGGCTGGGACCCCAAATAAGCCTTCTCCATGTGCTGCCCAGCCTCAGGAATTCTGTCACAGTGACAGGGAACAGACCGACACACCCCGCAGCCCCCCAGAGGGGAGAGGCCGTCAGGGCCCCAAAGTCAGAAGTTCTACTTATGGAGACGCTAACTTTCAGTGCAAACCAGGTCTGATGTTTTCCCAGCCACCAAGGTCAGAACGGGTTGCAGAATGTGCAATCGGGAGAATGCTAGGACTCTTCCAACTAGAGCTCTAGACACGCAGGACTTTATTATAGAATTCTTTGTAACTATAAAGTATAATTTCAAATGTTTAAGGAAGAAACACTCGTCTGTCTGGCCACACAGCTCCTGTACTATGCTGTCCTGAATCACCATGCATGACCACTAGGAGGGTCTTTGCAAACTTGGCAAAGTCCCCAGGATCTACCATCCTCAAAAGGGCACTGTGTCCCCTGCTGGGTCTGAACATGCACAGCAGGCACGAGTTGGGTGGGCACCGGAAATCACCCATGTCCATCCCAGGGAGCCAACCCTGCTCTGGCCCACGCAGTGACCACACTGACCCCTGTGGCCGCATGGGCGGGGCCTGAGGACACCGCCCAGCCCACCCAGCACAGCCCGCTGGCACCACAGGTGCCCTGCCCCAGGACAGACTCCATACCATAAATCTCCCCGTGCCTTACTACATTCCTCTACCTGCTCTAAATTGAGACTGTAATTTAAATAAAAACGAATCCACCCTGAGCAGACTACAGCAGCCTGTAGATCCAGCGACTCCTCTGCTAACATGTTTACCAGGAAGCCCCGAGCTAGGGAAGGGAAGCCGACTCCTGAGGACAGTGGGAGGCCTGGCCTTCTGGGCACAGATGGAGCACGCAGGCCCTCTGCAGGACAGCGCCCCCAGTGGGCTCCCTGTGACCTCAGGAGCTTAGTCTCCCTGCCACCACAAGTGACCTAATCGCGAATTTCAAAGATACCCATTGTGGTGTGTCGGTGGACACTTGCAATGGAGCCAGGACATCCACTGCCTGAGGTGGATAAAGAGCGCTGGTGGCTGCTTGGCTACAGCCTTTGTCTCTGCCCGGGCGGTGTGCGCACAGGAGGGTGGCCACTCAAAGGATGCTTCCCTGACCACAGCACAGGCGGCAGCCACCCTTGACATGAGCCTCCTCAAGTCCTGGCATTCTCAACAAGTAGCAGTGGGCCGGACAGGGCTCAGAGTCAGGCCTGAGCCCCCTGGGCATGGCCCACCGTCCACGCACAACAGCCATGTTCCTCCACCACCCAGGACCCAGGGGCCCCACTTCTGCCCCTCTGGCCACCATGCCAGAAGGGCCAAGACAGCAGACACTGTGCGCGATGAATCACCACCCGGAGTCAGGCCTGCTGGTCCCAAAATAACTCCTGCTGACCAGGAGGATGGGCCCTCCGGAGCTGTAGCCCAGGCCATCTGAGGACGCACCCAGGAATTATCTTTAACCATCTGTGACACCATGGAGCCCTAGAGGGCGGCTCAGGGGCTGCATGGCCCCTCTGGAGAGCAGTCTCAGTGGGGGTTCACAGGTGCTGACCCACGGGTGGCATGCTGCACCTGGCTGGCGGAGGACACGTCTCCTCACCACCGCCCCCTGTGGGTGACTGGAAGAACCACGGTCAGATCCAAAACCCACTCCGCGACCTTTGTCAGAGGACATGGAGGCCAGCAGCCGAGACGCGGGTTCAGGGCCAGCCAGCACCCACTGAGGCTGCAGAGCCCTCGGCAGATGGAGGGCGCCACGTCCCCAGGACTGCCCACTCCCTCCTCCATTAAAAAGAGCGATGGTGGCTCTGCACTCTAAATGAACAGGCCAGGGAAGCGGCAGGCAAAACCATCCATCCCTGACACACACTCCAGAGTATGCACATGGGTCCCTCCCGAGCAACAGCAGATCGACCGGGGGAAGAAAGGGGCACAGAGCGCAGCGGCGCGGGGCAGGCCCGTTCTCACTGACGGCGGACGGCCTCCTGATCCGACTGCATCAAACTGCAGGTTGGTAACACGTGCAGCTTGCTGCAGTCAACCTGTGACACTTCAAAGGAAGAAAATGCAGGAGAGGAGAGCGGAAGATAAGATGACTTCAGGGAGCGGCGTCGGCCCCACAGCCCTCTCAGTCCTCTTTGCGCTTGAAACTCTTCACCTGCACCTACTTCAGCCCTCAGGTAAAGGAAACCGTGAAAGGGAAGAGCCAGAGAGAAACAAAAATGGAGGCTCCTTCTCCTCTCCTGCCCACCGTGACCCCACACAAGCAGCTGGAGTTGCAGCTGCCGTCGAGAAGCTTGCTGTCCGTGCCTGAGAGCTGCAGGTATAGAGGCCCTGCAGGACAGCTCCTTGTGCCGGCCGACGTCCCCAGGGAGAACAGAGGGAGAGGAGCTGGTGAGACCTGGTGCCCCAGAGGCCAAGCCCAGAGGGCAGGAAGGGCCCTCAGCTCACTCCAGACCTGTTTCTCCAAGGCTACAAAGGTGGCCAGAAAAAAACCCACACCTCTGGCTCTGCTATCAGCTTTCACAGCCCACCTAGGCTGTGGAGAAATCTTGGGCAAAGCTACAGGTCGGAAGGACCCCAGGGCAGTGACCCTTGTGAGTCACCTGGACCTCTCCCAGCCATCCACAGGGTCCTCCTCCTTCCCTCTGCCTGCACCTGCACAATGCTGCAGGACCACATGCCATCTCGGGGTGTTGCACAAAGCCTAGCAGAGGCAACCTGGAGACCCCCAGACCCTGCATCTCCATCATCTGCGTGGACTGAGGCCCTCACCATGTGCAGGGTTGAGGCACACAGGGCCCCTGAGCTCAGCCCACCTGCACACAGACAGCGGCGACACCTGAGCTCCTGTTGCTCCGGGTGTCTGGGAAGGGCAGAGGACCCTCTAAGGCCACGTGCCTAACCTGTTCTTGAGCAGAACCACAGCGAAGCGAGAGGAGGTACAGAGAGAGCGGAAGTGAAGGCACAGGTTGGGGCTATCACAGCAAAATGCACTTAGACCAGCCCTGATCAGCGTTTAACCTGCCACGCCACAGAGAGTGGCAGAAGACCCAAGACTCACCTCTCGCAGTCAGCTCGGAGGCCCCGTCTGCCGAGGGGCCAACAGGGCTTCGTGGGGGGCCTCGCTGGTCACTGGGCCACCACTCCTGGCGCCTGTATCATCAGAAAGGGACCGTTATTGAACTCGTGTCCAACTTGTAATATGGGATTTCCCAAGAACAACAAAGAAAGTGAGTCCACTTTAACAGGCTCCCAGCCCCAGGTCTACTAACAGCAGGACAAACCTCCCAAGAGCCCAGGAGTTCAAAGGCCAGATGCCCCGCCCCTCACCTCAGGGACTGAAATTCCCGCCCTTCAGGCAGGTGGGGTACTCAGCACACAGGCCGCCCTCCCGCTGTGTGGCTAGGTCTCCCCAGAACCCAGGTGGGGAGCCCACCATCAGGCACCAGCACACGGGGCCCGCACTGCTGGCAGCAGATCGTGGGTACTGGAGAAAAATCTGGGGTAGGGAGAGGGTAGTGACTGGACCTTGCCCCACCAGGTAAGTGGGTGGCTCACCCACTTCCTAGACCCTGGCTCCTCTGTGGGACACAGGGGACAGCCTGCCGCGCTGGAGATCTCAGCGCACCCTCGGGGTGTCCCTGTGTCTCGGCATTTGTAAAGAGGCTATGTGCTGCATGGCTTGTCCTCTGGCTCCCGTGTCTGGGTGGTGCCCTACCTGGGGGCCGCCAGCACTGTGGACTACCCACTGGCCATGTGCATGGCAGGTCACCTGCTGACTACCCAAAAGGCAGGTCACCTGCATGGCCCCCGGCTGGCCACCCGCATGGCCAACATCCCAGATGTCAGGCCACTGGCTGGCCACCTTAATGGCTGACACCGCGTGGCCAAGAACTCAGATATCAGGCTATCTCTTAGCCACCTTAATGGCCGACACCCCATGGCTGACAACCCGGATGTCAGGCTATCTGCCGCTCACCTTAATGGCCGACAACCCGGATGTTAGCCACCTTAATGGCCGACATCACATGGCCGACAACTTGGATATCAGGCTATCTGCCGCCTACCTTAACGGCCGACAACCCGGATATCCGGCTTTTAGCCACCTTAATGGCCGACAGCACATGGCCGACCACTTGGATATCAGGCTATCTGCCGCCCACCTTAACGGCCGACAACCCGGATATCCGGCTTTTAGCCACCTTAATGGCCGACAGCACATGGCCTACAACCCGGATATCAGACTATCTGCCTGCCACCTTAACGGCCGACAACCCGGATATCTGGCTTTTAGCCACCTTAATGGCCGACAGCACATGGCTGACAACTGCATGGGGGTCACCTGCATGGCTGGCCACTCGCCATGTGGGCACCGGGAAGAGGTCTTTCAATAACACAGGCCTCAAGGACATCCCCCATCACAAGCAGTTATAAACAAGCCTGATCTTGTCTCTCATGGTGGGAAAAAGTCCTCACCGTAGATATCCAGGCTGCAAACATCCTCTGGCAAGTCCCGCGGACACCCAGGCGCAGCGCCTTGGCGCTGCCCTCCATTGCCACACGACTCAAGCTTGCAGGGGGCAGGAAAATGACCAGACTCACTGGGCCTCCAAGTCCCACAAACAACTTTCCTTCCCAGGCTTCTACACAACTAAAGGAGCTAACAGACTTCAAGACGTAACAAGATCCAAAAGGAGCAAATGCTCAGCTAACCCCAGTCACAACAAAGCCTGACGTGCCAAGCTGTCCCCCAACCTACACAGTGGCCACTCTGAGCCACTGGGTGGAATTACTGTGCGGGGCCTGATCAGGAGACAGTGACAAAAGACCCGCGGCTACACGAAAGGCTTCGTCCCAGGGCTGCCCACTTTCAAAGGCCTAAAACACACACACAGCGCACACGTGCAAGATCAAACAGGTACGGGCCAGCATAAAAGGGCTCAGGCCACCTCAAAGACAGTGGACAGATAGGTCCCACCCAGCTCTCCTGTCCCGAGGGCCTCCCATCTGCAGGGAGCCCAGTTCCTCCCCGGTTTTGACGGCGTCGGTGGGGCTATGCGCGGGAGTGCTGCTTCCGTCCCGCACCTGGGCAGTCTGCTTCTCCGTAACGGAAGCAAAGTAACGTGGCTGTCCTATCACCCATTCCTATTTTCAAGAAAACCATTACTAAACTCAATGCCTGACAGAACAGTATGGCTCTTGCCTGGATAGGAGACGGGACTAATACAGCCAGCCGCTGCCTGCAGCCCAGAGCCTGCCAAACCTGCCCAGGCGCTTCGGACAAGGCCTCGGCCTGGCCAGCACGGCCAGTGGCCACACCCTGGGGCCAACCAGCGCCCTTCACCTGCCGGCCCGGACCCAGGCCCCTGCCAGAGACCGCTCCACCTGCAGATCCGTCAGACTAACAGAAACGAGAGATCCTATTAAAGATTGTGCTAACCCGGCAGAACTCAATGCCTGAACTTACACCTCGAGTAGTTCAGAAACAAAGCACCTTTTGATACCTGTTTAGCATCTCTAGTATCTTCCAAAAAAACTCCTGAGCTAATATAAACGGTTCCTCCCGTCTTACTTCCTCACACTAAATATTTGGAGTCATAACAGTGACTATTTAAACACTCAACAACTCCCAACTTTCAGGACAAAGACATCAAGCCTGCTCAGCCAGGAAGCGCTGGGGTGAAGTCCGGGCCTTGGGCCTTTTCAAACGGAGATGGAGGAACTTTCATCCAAAAAAAGTACACTTAGCCAGGTGTGATGACGCATGCCTGTAATCTCAGCGTTCAGGAAGCTGAGGCGGGAGGATCGCTGCAAGTTTGCAGCCAGCTTGGGCTCCGTAGTGAATTCCAGACCAGCTTGAATTACACAGTGAGACTCTTGTCTCAAAAAAAAAAAAAAAAAATTTTGTTTTTTTAAAAACTGCACTCCACATTGGACTGGTATCATAGAGTGCTGTGTTTTCACACATAAAGTATGAGAAGGCGGTTCTAAAGTCAAATGAAGATATATATGGACAGAATCAAAAAAAAAAAGTTTTTGAGACAAAATCTCACAATGTGGTTCAAGATGACCTTGAACTTTGTGGGCATCTTCCTGCCTCAGCCTTCTGAGGATTACAGGTATGTACTGCCACATCCAGCTCTACAAAAATAATTTTAAAACTCTAGGATGCTATCACCCAAACCTGTATATAGTTTAAAAGTGAAAAATTAAATGCAGAGGATGGGGACCCAGCTCAGTGGGACAGCACTTGTCCAGCCTCAGGCTCCCTGTACGTCCAGGATACAAACCCCGCTACCAGGGGTCCTCCTCTGCTAAAAACAACAGACACCCACAAGGTAAAGGAGGGAGTTGACCAGCTCACAGTTTCAGGCAAGGTCCGCTGGCTCCAACGCAGGCAAAGGATGGCAGAGGACAGCTAGGCGCTCGGCTCCAAGTCGCCCGGAAAGAGGCAGAAGGCAGGCAGGTGGGGACAGAAGTACCCCTTGCAGGCCCCGCCCAGGACCCCTCCGGCCAGGCCCCACCTCCCGCTGCACATGCGCCCTGAACTCATCCCTGATGAATCCACTGATGAGCACAGTGCCCCAGGCCCATCGCCTTCCACACACAGGACACTCCGGGGATGCTCTGATCTCAATCGCAACACATACATGTCAAAAGTCAGCGGCTGCTCGCTGGCCGGATCCAGCTCCATCCAACCGCCCCACCCAGGAGCGTTCTTCTCTTGGTGGTCTGTCCCCCACAGAGACCCCAGCGCAGTGCACTGCCAACTCCAGCAAGCTTCCAAGCTGGGTGCCATCTCTGAAACCAGCAGAACAAAACCCAGAGACATGAAAGGGCCCAGGGCGTGGTGGTGCTGCAAGTCCGGGGCTCACAATCTCAACACCCTCACTATGGGGGCTCCAGGAACCCCCAGCCCAGCAAGCATGAGCTAGTCCACCCCCCAAACCCTTTTGGCCACAGAAACCAGAAAAGCATGGTAGAGATTCCCTTTCTACCATGAGGCAGAAAGACAGCAGGATAAATGCCCAGAAAACCCCCACTCCCACAGCCAGAGGAGACACCAGCCCCAAGAGAGCAAGACACAAACGACAGCGTCTCGAAGCACCCGAGAGGCACTCGAAACAAAAGCAGCTAACACCAGCACCAAAAGCAGCTAACACCAGCACGGTGCTGGCACAAAACGCACGCACGGCACGCTGGGAGCTCACAATGTGAGCGGGTTTTTACCACAGCACAGTGGAAGTGGGCTTCCCCCAGCCCAGGACCCTCAAGACTAGGAAACGTGGGGCTCGAGACCGTCACCGGCTCTCCAGGCCGAGTCCCCGAAGAGACAACATCACGAGGTGTGTTGTCCAGGCAAGGACGGCCACCCCCGGCCGACATCTTGCAGGGAACATTTCGCAATCTCTCGTGGAAGGCTTTTAAAGAGGGCAATTGCGCCCAAGATGGAAAACACACGCAGGCTACCAGCTCTCAATAGAAGAATCACTGTTACGAGTCCTTCAAGTCAGAGCCGGCACCCCACACTACAGCCCCAGAAGGGCGGCGGACAGGCCGGCAGGAGTGCCCCAGCCCGAGTCCTCGAGTGAAGCACATTCACGCAGAAGCTGTGTGTGTCTGGATCCCAAACTGCTTTGTCTCGTGGATAAACTGTCACTGCCTGACACAAAGAAGACCAGAAAGCTCTTACAGTTCTTACCACCACATCATTCGAAACTTTAAAAAAATCATTTTTTAAAAGAAAAAAGCAGGGAAATAAATACATCTGAAATCTGAAGCAGAGAGTAGCCCAAAAAGTTTAAATATAAATAAGAATAAAAATCTCCTGTTTGCCCACAAAGATGGAGTCTGGTCAGGAGACCCGACATGGCTTCCAGCAGGCAGCAGGCAGGCAGCACAAAATGGGGGCGACAGTGCACATCCCCAGCCCGAGGGCCAGAAAGCTCTTGGAAAAAAGGCTCGAGGCCGGCTGCTCCCGGGGTCCCAGATGACATTGCAAGGTAAGAAACAGAAATGAGGCGCAGATGTGAAACAGAAACGGCTGAATACATCACAGTCGACAGATGAAATGCAAGATGACCGGCTGCAAAGACTTGGGAAGAGGGTGAAGAGGTGCAAGCTCGGACCCCAGCAGGCTGCCCAGCCGCCGGCTCGGCACCTCGGCCTGAGCCCGGGGACAGGGACAGGCCTGGCCCGGGCACTCAGGAGCAAAAGACTTACACTCAAGACACAAACAGGACCCTTTGAAGGAAGTGAAAGGTTGTTAGGGAAGAACTCGAAAAACCACTGCAGGAGCCCTGTCTCCTCCTCGGAGGGAAACCTGTGACCTCCTCCCCCACCGAGGGGTTAGGGCAGCACTGCCCCGCCCGAAACCTGGCTCCCGGGCTCTCGCCCGCCTCCGGCTGCGATCCAAAATGAGAGGTTAAGTTAAAACCTGATCACACAGGGCCAGAAATCCCCCTCAAAGGCTGCCCCTCACACGGACACACGCATCCCGTCACTGTTGGTTGCCAGTTTCTGCAGCAGCTCTGGAGTCCTCTTTCCTGAGTGCCTTTACAAGGGTGATCAAAAACACGGTGAACTCTGCTGCTCAGTGCAATCCAACAGAAAAGCAGGCTCGTAAAAACACAAGGCTGTGTCCTCATCCAGTCTACCCCCAGGCCTGGCACCGGGCAACTCTGGTTCTTAACCGAAGTCAAAATTTTAGCAGGAAAGGGGAATGCTTTGAACTGCTTCTGGACATCGAGGCAGTCAGGACAGTACAGCTAAAGACCTTCAGTAAAGAGGGGCCCAGGGCTGCTACGGGAAGTGGCCTGGATGGTGGGTAGAGCGAGCCTGAGTGAGACACTGGAGGAAGGTTAATGGTAATGTGCCTCTTACTGTAAAAAATTAGACAATATTTTTAGACATTCACCGTAGTTCTGGACCACACCACACAGAAGAATGTACGGAACACAGTGAGGATGTGGACACAGTGTACAACGACACGGGAATTAGAACTAAGACCCAGGATAACCCGCAACAGGTGCTCAGTGAGACACAGACAGCTCCCTGCCGCCCACACACTAACGATTCAGACGCTGCCAGAAAACACGATGAGAAAAAGCTGACGAACAACGTTACAAACTCTGGGGAAGAACAGCTTCCCAAACAAGATTTCTAACACAGAAGCCCGAGTGATAAACCAGCTCCTCCAGCCGAAGACCCTACGTGCAGGACGCCAAAGCCCGCTCGAGTCTCTCGACAAAGCATTTGCCGGAGCACAAAGAGGCGCAGGGACCCTGCTGCACAGATCTCATGGCCGGTGAGATAAGGTCAGATAAGCGGCCGGCATGGAAACGGAGGAAACATCACCGGGCTACAAACAAGTACGTCAGACACGCTGGGCCTCACTCCGCGCCGCCCCGGGCAGCATCGTTAGGACCGTAGTGCGGGAGCTGATCCCCGGGCCCTCTCGCAGGGAGGCAGGGACGCCTGGGTCAGGAAGGCGCTTGGGTGTGGGTGCGGCCTACATCCCCCGGAGCTGCACAAGGCCCCGGTGTGGCCCCGCAGGGTGGAAAACGCTTCGCATTCTGAAAGGATTTTCAGTGGCTTGACTGCCCTGTGCTCCAACATGGTCGGCCCAGGCCCAGCAGAGCACAGGCAGGGGACAGGGAAGGTCGCGGGACGGTGCCAGCTCCACCCCTCCCCCACCACGCAGTTACTCTGGAAGCCGAGATTCCGACACTACATGTGCTTGCGCAGACCGGCACTTAAAACACAGTGATTTAGAGAGTAGTATTTCAACGCATGTACACGTGGGCGTGCTGAAGAGATAGATGGTGGTATTGCCAAGCACACGTAAGTTTTTAAATTAATAAACCTGGGCTCAGGCTATTTTGTGTTAACGTGACGATAAAAAACGGCGCGAAAAAGAAAGGCAATTTTGTTACTTCTATACATTAACTACGGAGCATATTTTATACAAGCCAAGATGACACAGCTTGGGGCCGAGCAACACCACACAGAGACTTCTGCCTGCCCTTTCCATAGCTTCTCCTGCGGGGACGCACAGAGACACAAAGGCACACGCCAAACGTGGACTGCGACACTCTTCAGGACAGAAAAGCCCCAACTGGGGACATGCTGCAACCCCAGCTCTCTGGAGGGTAAAGGCAGGGGGACCCCAAGCTCAAGCCCAGCTGGGGCCACATAGCAACACTGCGTCTCGAATAAAAAATAAACACGATTGAGACTGTAGTCCAGTGCACAAGCCCTGGGCTCAATCCCCAGGCCGCAAACAAAAAGAAAAAGAAACGGACAACAAGGCTGCTCTTGTCATATTTTTCATGAAACATTATTTCTATTTAATAGATGAGTTTATTATTGTTGTTTTAAATGGAGGAATAAGCATTTCAAAAATATTCTGCCTTCCTTTCCCAAGAGGTCAAGGCCAATACATACAGCCATGTAGCCACGAGCCCTTGGGGTCTCTGGGGGGTGGGCACCAAGCCACCTAAGAACTCCCACTGCACCCGGCCTGCAGTGCCCTGCGCTGCCCTAGGAGAGCCATACCCTTGCCTGGCCTGAAATTTTGTACCCACCTTGATTCTGCCTGCAAGTGGGAAGCCCACCCACCCCCAGCCACACCCCGCCATCCCGGCCTGTAGCACTGAGACCCCAGGGAGACTTCTTCATCCACCAAGATTTCCTCCTGAACCCTGAGTTGCAGTGGTGTGGCCAGGTCTGCAGGGCCCGCGCTCTGCCCCTTGGGGATCCCGGGTCAGGAGAGGCAGTACCCTGAGGCGCAGCCTGGCCGTCCTCCGCAGGCCTCTCCCGAGTGTTGATTCTGGCAAGACACACAACTCCGCCAATGCCCGCTGCCTGGCCAGGCCGCTGCTGCAGGGTCAGGAGGGAAATGCCACCCGGCCTGTATTTCCAGTTCCCAGCAGAGGGCCTGGCCTGGTGGGGACAGCTGCTGACAGTCCCCCTGCGCAGGAAGGGAGGAAGGGGACGCAGACTAGTGCTGTCTGTGCCCCAGAGGAGAGGGGGTCGTCTGGGCCACAGCAAGGACAGTGACCTCGCCCTCGGCACAGGGGCGGGGCTGGGCTAGAGGCCGCTGAGCAGGCCGGGGACCCCGGCCCCCTCGCTGAGCTCCAGACAGCGCCTCCCTTTGTGCCCTCGGCCATCACCACTCCTGGGCCCAGGCACAGCACGGGGCAAGCGCCTCCATTCCCAGGAAGCTGCCGTCTGTCCCGGCAGCGGCTTCCTCGGCACCTAACTGCACGTCTCCTAAAGTAGGGGTGACAAAGGGGCATGGCAGGGTTGCAGATCTATGCAAGTGACCTCATTTCCCGTCCCCACCCCAAGGTCTCGACCGTCTGAAAAAATAGAAACATGAAGGCAGGCCTGCAGCTCTGTGCAGAGCTCTTGCTGAGCATACGCGGAGGCCCAGGTTCCCCCAGGATGCTCAGAATCAAAACAAGCAGTCAGAGGGAACAACGCACTGAGGATTTGGGGGTAAAGCTGCCTCGCGGCCTCCAAAGGTCACTCCAAACCCCAGATCTTCGCTGACAAGCGCCGCCACTTCTGGGAAGAGGGGGGAAGGGCAACTGTTATTTTGTTCCAGTCCAGGAGAAAATAGCGTCATCTAGGGCCCCAAGCCGCACAGCCGGAGGGTCGCTCTGAATTCTACACCACTCTGAATCAAGAGAACCAGGACTTGAGGACTTCAAAGAACACAGGCTCTTCCTTCAAAAAGCCCAAGGGAAAAGGAACGAAGCAGCGGCTGGCCTGCCATTTCCTCACAGGCAGCGCCCTGCTCCCAACAGGAACAGGGGAGAGCGGTGGCCGGAGACAGAGGGAAAGGCATTTTTGCTTTTGCCATTCTGCTCCACACAGTACTGGAAGTACTGGTCAGAGCGATTCAGCAGGAAAATAATAAAAACACACGGATGACGATAATGGCATCCAAATAGGAAAGGAAGAAGTGAAACTATTCTGCTCAACATTCACATAAAACCACGGAAGCTGT
Organism: Petromus typicus; assembly: GCA_004026965.1. NCBI lineage: Eukaryota > Metazoa > Chordata > Mammalia > Rodentia > Petromuridae > Petromus > Petromus typicus. The sequence continues at coordinate 16,093 of PVIR01006521.1, forward strand.
GGGCATGTTGGTGCACACCTGTAATCCCAGCACCCAAGAGGCTGAGGCAGGAGGATCACTCCAAGGTTGAGGCTTGCCTGGACTACTTAGTGAGTCCAAGGTCACCCTGAACAATATAGCAAGAACTGGTCTCAAAAAAGAAAAAACAAAACAAGATACAATTCCAAAGCAAGGGCAAACAAAGACAAAACAAACTGAGTATCATCAAAGTAATAAAAGCTGTGTGTCTGAGGATACTTTCAAGAGAATGCACAAGCAACCTATAGAAAGGAATAAAACATTTGCAAATTTTGGGTGGGGGAGGAAACAAAGTTTACGTATGTAGGGGGTGGGGAGGGGAGGGGAATAGGAAAAAATGAGCATCAAGATGTGTCATGTACAGGTACAAATTCTCAATGTTGCATGTGATCATAATGTGTATAATAAATATACCAATAAAATCAATCTTTAAAAAAAGAAAAAAGAAATGACCAGCTGGGCATGGTGGCTCACACCTATGATCTCAGCACTAAGGAACAGAAGTAGGAGGATTGCCTTGAGTTCAAGGCTAGCCTGGGCTACAAAGCAAGACCTGGTCTCAAAAAAAAAAAAAAAAAAAATGACTAGGAAGGACCCAGACCCTCCTCGTTTACTGACTAATCTGTTTAGCACCTGTGGGACCCAATGCAAAGGCGCGCTGTGCTGACGGACAAGCAGATGCTCGGACTCACAACCTATCTTCTGTTGGATGTGCACACCTCAGTGTCCTTGTTCTGTACACCATAGCCTGCTTACACACAACCGTTGCCTTTCCGGGTTGTATGGGCAGTGCAGCCTGCAGTTTATGTTGCTATATACCACAGTACTGCGTGGAAGAGTGATACTTTCAGATACTCCCCACTCTTCTGGGTACAGCCTGGCATTTTACTATTTTAATTCACATTCCTTTGATTGCAAAATAAAGATTTCTCTTTTTTCCTTATTTCTTATACTTTTTGGTCCTTATTCTCACTTTCCAGACAATGTGATACTTACCTGTGTGTTTGATTTATTTCACTTAAAAGTATGTTCCCAAGGTGCACCCATTTATCTAGAAATGTCTCAAGTTTGTCCTTTTTATGGCTCACTAGTATTCTACTACATTAAAAAAAAAATTCATCTTATTTATCCATCCATCAGCTGATGGGCATTTAAGTGCCATTTTTAAAGATGGAAACCTCAGGCCAGCTTTAAAAAACAGTGATGCAAGTCCAGCTGGATTTTCGTCTGCCCATTTCTTTGTTCTGAGTACTGTGACGTACATTCCAGATACAATTTCTCCTTTAAAAAAAGACCCTACAATTCAACAGCATGTACGGGCCAGCACAGGGCCCGGCACCTCCGTAGATGGCAGTGCCAGCTGTGGCCAGGTCTACTTGAGCCACCGAGGAGTGGTGGTGGCCCTGGGCATCTACACTGAGGTCCTGCACTGCACTGTGATGGGTGGTGAGGAATGCGGGGACCTGCACAGGCCACAGTGTCCTCCTGCATGGATGGCTGGAGACACATGACGCTTCCGTCTGGAGCTGGGTGTCTGCCATCATGGAGGACGTCCCCAGGCGGGCTCCACAGGTCTCTCCCAAAGGTCTTTATGCAGCATGATTAGAAATACCATGAATGTTGCTGACATGCCATCCAACTGAAAGTCACGTGTGTAAAAACATGACGTCGAGTCCTCACCCACCTTGTTCACCAGACCTGGTGCCATGTGACCTCTGGCTCTTCCCCAAGGTCAAAATGACCACGAAAGGGAAACGTTCTAAACTGATCCAGGACCTCGAGGCAGCCAGCACAGTGCAACGGAAGACATTCAGGAAGAGGGCTTCAGAGCCGCTGGGGAAAGTGGCAAGAACAGCAGAGCGAATGTGTTCGCGAAGAGGAGGAAAATTGGGGAGGGGGGTGGCAATGTGTCTTTTATTCTAGTGCTTTTTAATTTACATGGTCCCCATATTTTTGATTGCCTTTCATGTGAGCTTAACATGAGTACAAATCCCATAGTCCTTCAGAGGAAGACTTCTAATGGCGCCTCCCTTCCTACACGAGGGAGAAACACTGACTGCAGCCCACAGGAATGCAGGCCGGTGTCACAGCGGGACACTGTGCAAGTGCTGCACATTTACAATTGGAGTAAAGTATGGACGCGTCTAACATGGGGCTGATCACGGGAAAAGTCTTGGCAGAACTTCCTACATTAAGTAACAGCATTATTTGAAACGCCTCTTAAGTGAGGAGCACAGGAGAAGGCCTATAATCCCAGCACTCAGGGAGGCGGCGGAAGGAGGGCCACAAATTCAAACCCAGTATGGGCACCTTGGTGACTCAGGGAGACCTTGTGTCGAAATATAAAACACACAGGGCCTAGGACGCCGCCGAATGCCAAGGGCCCAGGGCAGGGACTGCAAAACTTTCAGACACTGAGCACCCCAGAGGCTGACGGCATCATCGCCTGGCGTGGTTACTCCTTTCTGAGCCTGTTCATGGCCCGAGTGCGCTGACACCAGAGCTCGGCTGCTGGGACAGCTCTGGTGTGCGGGCTCCACGTGCCAGCTGGGGCACATGGCACAGGCTCCCCAGCGCCACCCATAGTCAATCCCCAGTCCTGGGGCAGGCGGGCTCCAAAGGGTTGAGGGATCTTTCTGAAGAATTCGCCACGCAAAGCAGCTACCCAGGAGCTGCAGGGGTGTGAGCAGCACCGACCAGGGCAGTTCAGCCAAGATGTGCTGTTTCCAGCCAGCGCCAACCTTTCCTCACATCGGAACCAGTCACTCAGTCACCTCCAGAAAGCAATGAGCAAGGGCTACACAGAACCCTGTGGCAGCCCCTCCGTTCACGATTCAGCTTCCATAGTTAGCAGTTACCTGCAGCCCACCCACATCTGAAAACACCACGTGGAGAATTCCAGAAATGAACAAGTGCCCTGATTTCAATAGCCTGCTGCGCCGAATGGGCAGATGGGAATTCTTGCCATCCTGCCCCATCCTGCCCACGACTTGAGCCACCTGCATGCAGGGTGCTACCTGGGCACACTGCAGGGATCAGATTTGCTCTGCCTATATTCCCCAACACCTATTTTACTTCTAAATGGCCCAGATACAAACCTTTGTTGCAATGCATTATGACATTTTATTTATGACTTGCTGTTAATCTCTTACTGGGCCTTACAAACTAAACTTTATCATACGTATGTGTGCACAGGATAAAAGGCAGTGTATGAGATGGGATCTAAGGATGTTGCAAAACATTTAAATTTAAAAATTCGTCCAGTAAAAGATAAACTGCCACGAACCACTACCACCCCAACTTTGGACACACACATCCCACTGTTTGCCATTTTCTGAGGCAGCTCTGGAGTCCTCTTTCCTCAGTATCTTTACTTGCACTGTCCTGGTGGCCTCCTGGTCCTAAATCAGCTCCAAACATTTCTCTTTCATGATTATTTTGACTGTGGGGAAGAACCAGAAGTGGCCTGATGCCAAATCTGGTGAGCAAGGCAGATGAGGACACCGTGTATGAGGTCCTTTTCCACTGGATGGTGCTTGGCAGCAGCATTCACTGCATCCTTGGTCACACTTTGTAAAGACATTCGGGAAAAAGTGCAGAAAGTGGTAAGAACACTCGGAGGTGTGCGTTCAAGGAAGGGGTACAGGAAGATGGGGCACAGGTGGCACCATATCTTCCACTGCACTCGATAAACACAGTTTTAATTTAAACATTCGTCATACTTTGCCCTCCCCTGCTACACTGGGTTCTGTAACACTGGCACCCGATCCGAAGTGTGCCCTAAAGGCCTCATCTTAAACGAGGCTTAGTCCACAGCTTGGCCTGATGAGGAGAGGTTGGAAACTAACCAGCAGGGGTTCCCGCTCCCTAGGGCTTCTCCTGGGGAAGATGGTGGGCCTCCACTCACTGCCCACGAGCTCACAAGCTCACACTCTCCACCCCTTGGTGCGGCCTGGCTTCCACTGGCTCCTCCCACAGGCTCCCACCGTGGTGAACTGTCTCATCATAGACCCCAAAGTACCAGAGCTCGGCAATCACAGACCGCGCTTCTGAAACTGTGAAGCCACAAGCTATGGCTGTGCCGAGGTGTCTCCTCAGCCTCACAAGTCCATAGCTGGGGCTTTTTCAGAGATGGCAGGATCTAAAGAGTGTGACACTGAGACTGACTCATGGCGTGATGCTGAAATCAAGAGTGCTAAGTTTATGTGTGAGCGCTGCCCACCCTGAGTAGCCTGGATAAGATAAAAGGGGCAGAAATACACTGTTAAGGTCTCTTGTTTTGTTACTTTCTAGCCACCACGATCTGCTTCTCTGCCAAGCCACCCTGCCTTGGAGCAAGCCGATTATGGATTAAAACCTCTAAAACTGTGAGCCTTTGCCTGGGGGCAGGTACCGACACCACATCTACTTTTCCTCTTTCCGTCTGATCATCCTGGGGCTTTGCACAGTCACGGGGCTGAGAGCCCCAGCTCAGCACCCAGGAGTTCCTGTGATGCATGCTCTGTGAAGGGGGAAGTGTCACTCACCCTGCTGCCCCACGCAGAGGGTTTCCATTGTTCGGATCTAAGTGAGACAAGGACAGAGGAAGGACGCAGTTGTGTGCACGACAGGATGGCCCACATCAGCGCCCCCCTTCTACCTGCATCCCACCGAGGTGTGGGGCCAGCATCGGTGTCCCGTGGGTACGTGTGAAGAGGCCAGTCCGTATCCCTGAGCGACCTGGGCTCAAGGGCAATGTCCACAGTGGCCTCGAGGCCCAGCACAGAAGAGCAAGTCCAGGGTAAGTGACTGAGAGCTCCGGATTTTCTCCCCCAACAGCAGGCTTCCGCCTGGGGCAGCTCGAGTTCAGCCCAGACTCTCACAGGCGCCAGCAGGCACCGCTCCACAAACCAGGAATGTTCCTGGAGTCGGCAGTCCAGACCCTCTGCCCAAGGAGGCAGAGACAGAGGACGCAGCCAACAGGGCCAGTGAACGCCTGTGGGCCAGAACTCGGCAGTTTCCAGCCCCTTTAACTTCAAGTTCAAAATGCCACGAGCTGAACGCATGCAACACACTCCAGCTACGGAACAGCACGGCAACACACACACTGCAGTGCTGCCTGGCTGGCTGAAGCCACAGGAGAGGCCTGGACTTCGACACTCGGAGCTGGGAAGAGGTTTCTGCTTTCGCAGTGCCATAAAATCAAGCATCCTCGGGCCAGACATCCTAGCTCTGGGGCCCTCTGCAGAGAATCTTGTGGCCTGGGAGTAAACACAGCCCCTCACAACAGTTTCGGATGTGACCAGAAGCCATGCCAACCACCGGATGTGTGTTTCCCTGAGCAGAATGAGCCCTCAGGCCTGGGCCAACTGCCCTTTCGTCTGATGGGACAGAGAGAACACGAAGGCCACAGCTCGGCCTCTCCTGACACAGCTCCCAGCCTTCCTGGGGTCCACAGGGTCACACACCACCTCTGCGCCTCCCTCAGCCTGCCCCGCCTGCCAGGTAGTCAGGACAGAGCTGCCAACACTGACCTAATCATCAGAAGCCTGGAGCACAGCATCCAGGGCCCAGTGGGAAGGAAGGAGGCCCCACTCAGAAGACCCAGGCAGCCGCCCAGAGGCCAGGCCTGCAGTGGGGGAGGGTCCGGCCCCACCTCCAAGCCTCAGCACTTCGCCTCCCCCCCCTGCATTATCAGGGAGCTTGGCCCCAGGTCTGGAAGGATTATGAAACAGGGCGAGTCCACGCCAGTTTCCTAAGACATTCTTACTAAGTCACAAACACACACGCCAAGAGGCTGCCCAGCTTTTCTGGGACCACAGGGGCTGAGCATCCGGGAGTTTAGACTGTTGCCTAGATGTCACTAATACCCAGACTCAAAGGAGGCTGTGTTCTGTGGGAGTTCACAAGCCCAGTTCTGGGTGGTAGGTAATTACACGACGGCCACAGGAGGGACCAGGACGGAAATCCTTGGGAGAGAATTTAGGAATAAAAATAACTGATTTTTTTATTCTACCCTCCCCCACTAAGAACCAGAGGGAAGGGGTCGTTAGGTCCATCTTCCGTGATCCTTCACAGTCAGCATCCAAGCCCCGAGTCCTGTGAGACAGGAAGGGTCGGGCCTGTGTCGAGGGGCCAGATACAGGGGCAGAGGAGAGGCTGCACCTCGGTCCAAGTCATGATGTCACACCTTGCCCAGAATTAAACTGTAGCCCAGAACGTGGAGCAGGAAGTGTCTCTCCACTGTGTTTCTCGGGACAGAGGGGAGAGGAGCCTCTGTCCTCCGACTTCCATTGCCCCTCCCCACCCATACGCTCAAGGCAAAAGCTGACACGCAGCCCTGCACCGTCTGCCCACCCAGGGGCGGCCCAGCCGACGATGCCCGAGCAGGCACAGAGACACACAGAACACAGGTTAGATACCTTATCCCTGGGCCACCCACGGTCCGGTCTGAGCCCTGCAGCAGCCCCAGCATGTCAGGCTGAAAGAACAGCGGAAAACGCCCACTTTTTACCCCTCCTTCCCCCGCGGGAGAGGAGACGGGCAGCTGGTACAGATCGCGGTCCTTGGTCGACCACTTTCTGGACCCCGTCTCCACGGGCAGGGTCTCTGGTACCGACAAGGAAATGGCAGCCCGGAGAGGGCCGCCGGGGTGCGAACGGAGACTGTCCGCCTCCCCTAGCGCCAGAGCAACGGAAGCCACTGTGCACAAGGACCGTTTCTGAACCGCGACAAGGACCGCGTAGCTGTGGACAGCACCCTCCTCCCGCCGCGCTCCTCGGTCGTCTGCTCTTCCCTTCTATGGAGTGGGAGGTCCTTCACGGATAAAGATGCGCCAGGACGGCGTGTGTTTATCCGAGGCTTTCATACCGGCCATATGCCATCAAGGTTTATCGAAAATACCCAGGTACACCTGGGTACGTCGTTATTAAAAAGCAAAAACGAAACAAAACAAAAAACGCAAAGACGCGGTCGCCGTATTCGCCCGCTTCCCAGCCGCACGCGCACGCGCCCACCCCGCGCCCGCTTGGCCAGGCGCAGGACGCGCGCTCCCGAGTCGCCGCTGCAGGTTAGCGGGACGCTAGCTTCCCGTTACATAATAGGGACAATTAGGATCGGAAGCGGTTACATAATCCTGTCCTGCGGCTGCACGAGCAGAGGTCACGCGATTGGCTGGGCGCGGCAGTCGGCATGCAGCCGGGCGCTGTCCACCGCCCGGGTCCTGGATTGCGGCCGCGCCATCCCCAGACTGCCCGAGCCCGGGCGATCCCGACCCGAACCCACAGCCCACCTGCGTACCTGCAAAGCGGCCCGCACCGCGGCCGCACGGGGTCGCTGCGTGCGCGCCACCGTCAGGGCGCGGTGCCTGGCAGTGCCCAGTGCGTGGACACCCGGCCCGCGCGCACCCGGCAGTCCGGTCGCGGAGGGTGGACCCTGCCCCGAAGCACTGCCGCACGAGGCTGGCCCGGGACGCGCGCCCCCCCGGCCCGTGCCCGCGCCCCGCCCCCGCGCCCGGCCGACCCACCCCAGGGCGCACAGGTGCCCCGGGCGTCCAGCCGGCCGGGCCTGTGCGCGCTCCGCGGCCTCCGGCCCGGGCACCGCGCACGGCGAGGACAGGGACGCGGCCGGGCCTGGCGCACCACGGGAACCCCGGGACCGAGCCCATGTGACGCGGCCACGCCCCGAGCCCGCGGGGGCCCTCAACTGCCCAATCCCCGGATCCTGTTCTCATGGCAACGGGAGAACCTCGGGCTGCCAGCATCGCGCCCCTCCCCCACGCCTCTCCGCCGCGGGCAGCACGCGCCAGCCGCGCTCCCGTCACCCGGTTCTCCGCGCCCATCGTGTGGCACACGGGGCCAGCTCGGCCGCACAGCCACTAGCGAGCTCGGGCCCCTGGTCCACCAAAGGGTAGCACGGAGCCGAGCCGAGCCGAGCCGAGCCGAGCGACCAGGGCTGGCGAGCTCGGATCCGAGAGCGACGGCTTACATCTCACCCCACCCCCTCCCCAGCCCGCAGGCAGTCGCTCTGAGGAAACCACAGGCAGGCGGAAGGCAATTGGACAACCACGGGAAAGTAGGCTTCCATTTAAACCGAGAGGCAGCGAGGAAAGAATAGATGCTACATGTCAGGCATCTGCTGTGTGCTTGTCACTTACACATGCACACGCTCACACGCACGCACGGGTCTGCAACAAAGGATGCAACAGAGAACACGTCAGGAAACGTTCGCGAACTCACAAACAATCCACGGTATCCTAAGGGGATCGATCGCCTGACCCCCATAGATACCGAAATCCTCGGCGCTCCAACCCCCCGCGGCAAACGGCACCTTTCTATCCTCTGAGATACCCCGACCCTCTCTGCACCGATTGTGACACCCCTTCGTGAATGCTGTGGACAGGTAAACGATTCATTAAGGACCAGGACAAGGAACATCGCCTGTACATGCTCAGTAAGCCCGCGATTATTTTGCTGAACAGTTCCGACCCCAGGGATGGGCGAGCTTGGGGATGGCAGAACCTTAAAATACGGAAAGGCAAAACACAAACCCACATCAAAGGAAGCAAAAGAGAAGGTTTGAAATCTCTGTGTCATGGGGCCGGGAGGCTGTGGGTTTTACGCTCCCCTCCGCAGAGAGCAGGGTGGGGAAAGACAAGAGACGGAGACGGTGTCACGTGGTGACAATCAACAAGAGCCTTGTCTGAGAATCCAGATGCTTTACCTGCATTTGCAACTACAGAGGGGGTGGGGAGCCCCGACTGAAAAGCTGGCGGGGAAGGAGACATCAGACTCCAAGGTGGCCATGACCCTGAAATTCCAAGACGGACATCTTCCATCAAAAGCAGATGGAGGCAGGTTCGAGTGGCTGAAGCAGTGAATTGAGCCCAGACCGAGGAGGGTTCGCGGTGCGGGCCCCAGCCGAAGAGGCTGGAGACATGGGCGTGGCCAACCACTCACTTGAGCTGCCAGCGCAGAGGATCTGTGCTCCCTCCCTGCTCCGGGTCGGACTCCAGCCACCCTGCAAAGGCGGCAGAGGTGCCCCAACTCCGGGCCCCAGACTGTGGGGTGAGCTTGCCGTCTCAACAAACCACCTGCCAGGCCAGCCCTGGGCTGCCACGAGAGGCTGCACCGGGCAAAAGGAAAGGAAGGGCAACTCCCGGTCTCAGTTTAGTGTGCTGCCGCTGCTCCTGGATGTGGGGCAGAACTAAGGCAAAGGGTCTGGTGATGGGTGGAGAGCCCAGACCAAGGGGTCTAGTGCCCTACCAGATACATACTCTGCTCTGCCAGGACAACAGGAAGTGAACCTTTTTCTTAGCATATTTTAATTATCAGAGACCTGACTTAGCGTCTTCCCACTGAGCTACTTCCTTCCAGCCCTTTTTTATCCCCAGACAGGGTCTTGCTAAATTACTCTGGCTGGGATTGAATTTGTGATCTTCCTGCATCCACCTGTGAGAGTGCTGGGATTGTAGGCATGTCCCACTGAGCCTGGCAAAGGAACAGAATTTTTTATCAGCACCAGAGCTGGAGCACAAGGGCTCGATGACTGGCGAGTACGCAAGAGCTGGGTGCTAGGGCAGCGCAGAGAGTGATCTGCAGCGGGAGGGAGCCCAGCACACGGGTGAGACCCTGCGCCTATGCTCAAGTCTAAAACAACACCCAAGTAATAAAGAGGCGCTTGGAAACTAAAAATGAAAAGAAACTTAAAATCCAGTAGAAAGGCTAAAGATTTGAGCTGAACATTATCCAAAATCAACAGATACAGAATAAGAGATAAAAAATAACAGTAATGAGAAATCCAGAGATACCAAAAGCCAAATTGCAAGCCACTGCAGAAAAAGAGGAAAGTAAAAAAGAATTAACTCAAACATCTGTCTGAGCCGAGGATTTGCTACTCTGCCTTGAAGGAGTTCTCGAGGTACGTTGAGAAACACACGCAGTTCCCATAGGTCATGCTGTCACAGAACTGCACCACATTTTCACAAGCAAAACCTCCTGACACACTGGACGTGACCAAAATGAAAGCCAAAGAAATCACTGCAGGGTTCAAGCATTCCCGGCCTCACGCTGCCTGAGCGGACAGTTACAGCTCATATGTCCGAGGGAAAATGACCTGCAGGTCAGGAGTCTAGGCACAGACCCACGATTATGGGAGAGGGCACAACAAGGATATTTTCAGACGCAAATGGGCTCACGAAGCTCACATCCCAGGCACCTCTGACTTGGAAGCTAGCCTGCACATTTTGGGAATAAACAAAGAAACAAGAAGTCGTGCGATCCCAAAGAAAAGCAAAAGAACTTCCGGGATGACGGAGGAAGCCGTATCTGGGGGTGACAGCTGTCAGGAGGCCTCCAGTGACCAGCCAGCCGCAAGGCCAAAGGGCAGCCAGGAGGGTGGCTTGCGAGAGATAAAACTGGCAGATTACCTACTACCTCTGAGGGTCACACAAGTGCACAGCTTTGGGGCAGGGCCGTGGGAAATGCAGAAAACACCTAAGCAGAAACAGCTCCAGGCAGCAGCCACTTTTCACCGTGCGGCTGGGCTCGGACAGTGTGAGGGGCCATCGCAAACCTGCATTTGGGGCTCGCCTCACCCAATTCCCCGAAGTCAAGCACAGGAAGACCTGTGAGGGTGACTGCGGGAGAGGCTGAGACACACTACCCAGCCCTCTATTTAGAAACCCAAAGAAACAGCTACTGACAAGCCTGCTTTTCTTCTGGGGAATTATCTGACTCTAAACTATCTGTTCATCGCTACAATTAAAAAAAGAAATCGAAGACCAATGAGCTCCTGGACGGAGGGATCAGAGCAGGTGGCCCTGCGGGTGAACACGGCAGAGACGCGCGCGGGTGGTTGCCAGGGAGGCCCGCACAGACCCGCAGCCCCACTTGCGGAGCAGGATGACCCAACAAGGAAGCGAGGCACCCCAGTGTGCTCTCAGCCCTCCTCCTAGGCTCGGCCACCCCAATAAGGAGATGCAGGCCACACGCATCATGTTCTCATCTCTCTAGGAACGTCCTGGAGTGGCTGCTATGCCACCTTCAGGATTTTCATCGAAAGAGAACAGGCAGCCCCCTAGAAATGCCACCCTGGAGAGTCGTAGGGAACAGCCTGCCCAGGCCAGGTGGCACGGACACTGCAGCAAGACGGGCCCGGGCCCAGACCCAGGGCGCCAGCCAGCCCCACTCACACCCTAGGGAGGGCTCGAGCGCTCAGGCCCAGCGGGGCCAGAGCCACACAGGGCAGCGTCCTCAGCAGGAGATCCCGAGGGCTCTACTGAAGAGGTTGTCACCCAGAGCAGCTTGGGGTCCTGAGGGCTCCTGTAGCTACAGGAGTGATCGAACCTTGTGTCTAAAATGGGTGGAATCAGAAATATTTTAGATTTTTAAACAATGCTTGCCTCTCTTGGGGGGGGGGGTTCCCAGTTTGAAAATAGCCAAGATGAATTGTGTGCATGTGCATCACGCTGAGGTCCTGCAAAAAGCAGCCGGTAACATCTGCAGACGCGATAGAAAATTCATTTGTTTCATACACATTGCATGACTGTGGCCTGAAGATCACTATCAACAGTATTTTAAATAATTTTGTGCATAAAGCAAAGTTTCATAATATAAAATCTTCCGTAGAAGCTATTAAGTTGCTGCCCAGAGTTTCCAAGTCTGGAGCCTTTTGCATTTCTGATTTTCACATGAGAGACGGGGAAGATGGAATGTGTGGTATTGCAGAGCTCTCCATGTGACAGGGGCCTCAGGGTGGGTGGCGTGTGTTTCCAAGGTTGAAACAAATAGTTCCAGAAGGGCTGGGATGCAACACTGTGGTGCTGGCATGTGCCAAGGCCCTGGGTCGCATTCCCAGCTCTGCTCTCCAAGTTGGAGTAAACCAAGAAGTTACACGAGCAAATTAAAGGTCCTGTTCCTGGGGAAGCAGGGACACGCAGCTTGCGCTGACTGGCCCTGCAGGCCCCTGGTGGCTCTCACATACAGGGCCGGAGCAGGGGCCCTCAGGCGCCCCCACACCACTCCACATGCTCCCAAAGAACCCTCAACTGCACACGAGCTGACTATAACAGCAGCACACAGTGCATGTCCTCTGCCAAGCATGTCAGGAGCCCGGAGTCAGGGGGGGAACATCACTGCGGACTTTGTGGATGGTCCCGGGTGAAGAGCCACCAGCAGCAGCAAGGCCAGGAAGAGCAGCCTATGCTTGCCCCAGCCCAGACCTCTGCATTCCCAGTTCAGCCCGAGCCCGAGCTCTCTGCGCAGCTCTGTGTAGATCTGGCTGTTGTTCCGAGTGGATCTGTGATGCTGCTGTACACGACAGCCCCATTCAAACGGGCCACAGCCGCCCCCAGCTCTCAGCATCCTGCCTGTGTGCAGCAGAGGGTTTCTTAGCCGGAACCATGGGCCAAAAAGAGCACAGATCAATTCCACAGGGTTTTGCTCACAAACTCACGCCAAGATAAAAACACGGAAAACAGCAGAGTTAGGGAAGCAAGGCTTCTAATATGCGCAAACAGAAAGGAGGGTGGTCATGCACATGAACAGCACAGAGAGGCGGCTCGGTGTGCAAGGCAGCACCACACAATACCACTTACGCCCGCCTGTGCCACACACCGGAGAGTCATTCCCACAAGGCTGACTCCGGGCTCTCCGGACAGCCCTTGCACATAATCCCTCCTGACTCCCAATCCATTCACAGGGCTGGTGGATGTGTCTGAGCCCGCCACACTCACAAGCAGCAGAACCTCGAGGTCCACGGAGGCAATGGGCCTCACAAGACCATCGGTGCTGGCTGCCGCCTCGATCCAACAGAGCAGAAAGGAAGGGCCGTGGCGAGGAAAGCAGTTCCTTTCTGGGACCTGTTCCCAGAAGGCCCAGCCCTGCAACAAGCTCCTCAAATTGAGGAGTTTGGTTTCTACGCACTGTCAAGCCTCTCCCCGAGTTGGGGCACAGCTATGTTTTCTATCTGTAAGTCCCCCTCCAGCCCATGCAGTCTCAGGCAGGACCTCTGGCGGTGGCTTAGCGCCTTGCTGTTAGGAGGCAGGGCTGGTCAGAGGTGGCATCCCCAGGACAGGACGTGGCCTGAGAGGGTCCGTCTCCCCTCGAGGCCCCTCCCTTCTCTCTCCACTTCCTGGCTACCATGCAGTGAGCAGCTGTCCTCTGCCAGGCCCTTCCTGCAGCCATTTCTGACTTGGCGCCAGCTGGGCACAGACTGAAGCCATGCCAGAGACGGAAAAGTCACTAAAGCCATGATCAAGGAAAACCTCCCCCAAATGCACACTTGAAGGAGATGGCTGACAAGCAGGGCTATCCCAGGCGGGAGCGGAAGGCTCCTGAGGTACACTCCCAAAGGTGCCCTGTACCTCTGAGGTGACTCCTGACTACTCTGATGCTCATGTCTCAAAGGCAGCCACTCTGTGGCCCACACTTTTATGAGCACGTCACCATGCCGAGTTGGAGATGTCCCAAGCCCCTCGGACCTGCCACCAAGCCCCGTGAGGCAGCTCGACTGTCTGGATCTCTCCCACAGGCTCCCATATGGCTGAACTGGGTCTCTTCAGAAACTAGAAACCATGCATGTCTAGCAATCCTTGGGATAGACTCTATCAAGGCTCAGAAGGAAGCGTGGAGCTTCGAATGTTTACATTAGAAAAAAAAAAAAAAGAAAGGTCTAAAATCAGCACCTTACAATTTCACCTTAAGAAATTCCTAAGAAACCAAGAATTTCTACAGCTCTGAGGTGAAGCTGAAGGCACAATAGATCCCTTTATTGGAGGAGGAGTTTGGTTTCTATACATTATATAGTCTTTAAGCCAGCTGGTTTATCCAAATCAAGGGGGAGAAGTAAACATCTGCAGGTTAGCAAAAAAATAAGATGGTTTTTTTTTTTTTTTTAAAAAAAAAGAACTCCACTAACAGATAAGTTAAATTTTGAACACGACTGACTATTGAAATGAAAGACAAGGCAAATACTTTCTCCTCACAAGCCTGTGCAACTCCACTCCACATGGGCTTAACAGACTAAAAAACAGACACAAGAATGGAGCAGCCAACATGTAAATAAATGCGCGAAACCTGACCCAAATCTGTCCTCAGTGAGCACTCAGTCCAGAGAAGCAGACTCCTAGCTGCACACAAGCTCAAATACGTCCTCCTATCCTGCAGGTTTTTGTGCTTCCCGAAGCTAAAAGCTGGACAGAATTCACATGAAACGGGCCCCTTAAATGAGGCCACCTCTAGCGCATGCCTTCTGACCACACCGATGAATCAAGCATTTCTACAGCCCCCAGTCCAAGTTGAAGCGAGGCTGATGTTTTGTTCAACCAACAGTTCAGTTTCTGTACACTCTACAGTCTCTGTCCCAGCTGGGCCATCAAAATGCAAAGTCCCCAGCTCTTCATCGCTAGAGCTGCCCTGGGTTCCAATCGCGCCAGCCACCACCATACAAAGCTCCGGAAAATTATCTGCCATGAGCCCGCCCAGCTCTGGTTTCCCATTCCACAAACAAAAACCATTTTAACTGCCCCAGTGCGGCTCCAAAAGCCATACAGACCTCAGGCGATATGCAACAGGTGACCTGAGCAGGAGACCGCTTTTCTATTTTAATTACAGTGAACATAACTACCATATCCAACTCATGATTTCATGGATACCAAAGTTTCTTCCCAAAATAAATGCATGTTTAAGTTTAAAAAATAAATAACCGCCATAGCCGGGTCAATATTTGGCGTTGATCTGGAAGGCCCAGAGACCCCGGTCTAAGTTACACCCTGGGCCTAACTCTGGCAGGGGGGCCTCATGTGTGCCACGTCGCTCTTGGAGGCGGATGCACGTATGCAGAAGCATAAAACACACAGGACTGCAAAAAAAAAAAAAAAAAAAAAAAGTCTGAGGATTAGGGTCTGGTAACAGCAGAGCCGTTTGCAGGCCGTGTGACCTCAGGCACGCCGATTAACCTCCTGAGCCTTGGTTTCCAGACCTGTAAAATGGGGATCAGGGGGGCTATCCAGTGGATTAAAAGCAACAAGCCTTCTAATAGTGCCTCGTAAACCGGGAAACGCTACCGAAGTGTCAGTGGCCTGGCTTCTCAGTTACCGCCATGCCTGCCGGGCTGGTAACTTGTCCTCAAAGTCCCCCTCCCCCCATAATCTGGGGATTGGCCAGGGAGCCCTGGGCTTTTCAGAGCGCCCAGTAAAACTCACATATTAGGCGCGGTAATCCTAGAGTTTTGGTTTTTAACAGTAAAACCTAGATATCCAAAACCGTTCCTGGAAGCACATTCGATTTCTCGGCTTCTTCCTCGGCAAAATGCTCTCCGCTCTTAAAAGAGACTGCCACCTTGGCGATAGCCAAGTTCCCCGGGTGCCCGAACAGCCCAGCCTGTACCTCTGGGTCCCGGGAAAGCGTAGCCCGAGGTCAACCCTTGTTAAACTGTTACCAGCCCCGCGCCGTAAACCCGGCTCCGCCTGTTGCTGCGCTCGCTCGCGCCATGTGTTCTTACTAAAACCCAGCGAAACGCTAAAATCCAGCACCATTTCTGAAACTGCAAACGGCTGATTCAGCACTTTCTGCAACAGTCTTCCGGGCCCGGCCTTTAAACGGCGGCGGGGAGAAGTCGTGCCAGAATACGACGTCGGGCGCGACCTATTTGGGTCTTTTCTTTGCATCCCCGAAGGAACCCCCGGCAAGAAAACCTTCTTCCAAAGGCATCCTCCACACCCGGAGGGCCCCGGAGGACTCACCTGTGGCTCGCCTACTTTTCTGAAAATGTTAACTGAACCGCGCGCTCGCAGCGGGGGAGCCGGGAAGTTCGCGTCGGCGCAGTCCGGCAGGACGCGCACGGCCCGCAGCGGGGCGCCCGGTCCACGCGGCACGCGCCCCGGGGCGTCGGCGGGCGCGCGTTGCATCAGACGCCTCTGCGCGCCCGGGGGCTCGGCCACTGAGCGGACCCGGGGCGGCCCGCGGGCTCGGCGGAGCGCGCGTCGGCACCGGGTGTCCGCGCTCGGGACGGTGACCGGGCGCGGCCTGGCGCGGGACCCCCGCCTCCCGGCGACGCCCTTCCTTCCTCCGCCGTTCTCCTCCCTTCCGCCCGCGTCCCCGCGTCCCCGCGTCCCCGGCCCGCGCAGACAATGCCGGCTGGGACCCGCCCGGCCCGCCCGACTCCCTCGCGCGCGCCCGTACCTGCGCCTCCGCGTGGCCGCGGCGACAGCGCCCGGCGGGTCCCGGACCGCGGCGCCCCCGGCCGGCGCGCACTGAACTGGGCCCGCCGCCTCCTCGCCCGCGCCCCGCCGCGGCGGGCTTTAAACGCCGCCCGCCCGCGCCCCGCCCCGCGCCCTTCCTGCTCCTCCCCGCCCTCCTCTTCCCCTCCCGGGCCGGGGCGCTGGGCGGGGCGCGGGGACCCCCTCCCCGGCCGCCCTGGGACCCGCGCCCCGCGCCCCGCACCCCGCCGAGCCCGTCGGCGGGCAGTCCGACTGTCCCGAAACCATCGGGACAAACTGTTTGAAACTCACCAAGTCCCGACTGCGCTGGCGACATCCTCCCTCCCCGGGCTCGAGGAGGGGCCGTGGCCGCGGAGCGCGCGCGTCCTGGAAAGGAAACCCGGGTCTGCGGCCTCGCCCCTCGGACCCGGGCCCTCTTCTCTAGCCCCCCGCATCTTCCCCCACAGCGCACCCGAGTCTTGCTGTCTTGATCCGAGAAGTGGGCGCGCAACGCCTGCCTGCGTGGTTTCCTGTCCCGGACTTCTGGTCACCCTTCCCCGCCGGCCCGGGACACAAAGGGACTGTTCTGTTGGAAGATCCCGAATCAAAGGGGACCATCGCCATCCACAGGATTGTAAAGTCTCCATCCTGCCATGCTTGCCGAAATAAGTAAGTCTTTTTCTGGAACTTGGAGTTATAAAAACAACTACAGCAAAGACTTCCCTTCTTCGAGCAAACGCTTTGTCCCGAGCAGTTGTGAATCCTCTCGCGTGACGCCCACGCGGGCTTCTGAACTTGTCCCCGAGATGCGTGCTCGGGCAGAAGTCGCGTCTCCGGCAGGTGGAGTGCCTTCCCCGGGGCAGAGCGGCCGCAGGGTTAAAGCCAGGTGCCGCCTCACGCTTTTGTTCTTCATTACCCTTTCACAGCTTTCACTTCTAGCCCTGCTGTCTCCCTCCCTGAGCCAAGGTAACCAAAGTCCTCTTTCCTGTCCCTGAAACAGACTACCCAGAGTCCTGTCCGAGTGCCCTGCCCCTGTCCCCTAGCTGGAAAATCAAGACAGAATGATTTGGAGGCACAAAGGATCCTTATTGCAGATAAAAGACTTGAGAAAACTGTGGCTCCAACTGCTGTTTGCTCTGACCCTCTTCGTGGGGCCCCAGCCAGCAGAGCAGAGACCCTCCGGCCAGGGCGCCCGGACAGGTCCTGGGGTCTCCACAGGTGTCCGGAGGTGTGCTGCACACGCAGACGTGTTGTTCCCTTTCTGAATCTGGTGGGCCCTTCGGCTCTGTGCACACGGATGTGCTCTTGCTGAACGCAGGGACTTTATCTGTCATGGCCACAGCGCGGTTGCCAAACTCATGAATTTATAGCGATAAATGCTGGTATCTGGTCTATCCATACTCCACTTCTGTCAGTTGATCAGATAAAACAGTTCACACACACACACCCCCCATGACAAGATCCAGTCCAGGGTGGGATCAGGCCTGGCTTTCCACTTCTCAGACCTGTGAGTTTTCACATACTTCTGTGACCCGGAATGGAATGGAGACACATGTCCTCAAATGTCATTCTGCTGGCAATGACTCCTAGAATTCCTGGGAAGGGCCATCCTTCCCACATTTCCTGGCTCTGCCATAGGCCAGTGCCCACCCCACACCATTTTCTGGAGTGTCACCTTGCCAGTCCTCCTTGCCCTCTGGTACTGAGGACTGGGTCATGGGTGCTCTACTGCTGAGCTATAACCTCAGCCCTTTCTTATTCTTTTTCTTTTGAGACAGGGTCTGACTAAATCACCCAGGCTGGCCTGCCTCAGCCTCCCAGTTACCGGGGTTACAGATGAGCACCCCTATATGTGGCTAAACTTCCCACTCTCATTGTGGCTATAGGAGCTGCAGTAACTGGTGTGGTGATTGCAGCTGAGTCCTTCCCATCCCCCGAACACTCTTGAGGTCCCCTCCCCCACGGAACTGTCACAGAAGGGTGACACCCCATGTGTGGATGGCCTCGCGTCGTATAAAGTCTCCTGAGAGCCCGGGCTCCTAGCAGAAGGGTGACCCAGAAGTCCTGGGTGCGTGGCTTGCCAGGGAGAGCTGTGCAAGCTGGACTTGGACCTCAGGACAAGAAACAGGATTCTTGGATATCGAGGAATTCAGTTCTCCACCTTGAGCCGGAAGGCTCATACCACTGAACGTGGGGAATCCAGAGACTCTCATTTTTAATTAGTAATGAATGGATTAACATCTATCTTCCCTGTTGGTGGCAAGCATGGTGACATAACCACACTGTCTTCAGGGGCATCTTTCAGAAGAGAACTTCCTGCACACAGAGGGCTCGCACCATAAGAAGTCATCATAGTAAATCGTATTCTGCAAATGAACTAAATGAGCTGAGCAGTGGTACAAATGGATGCAGTAAGGGAGCAGCCGCTCTAGCCTGGACCTGCTCAGACTTTGCCAGCAGCCTTGGCAGAGGGAAAGGGACACGGGAGCGGCTTCCTGGGTGCTGATCTTTTGCCAGCCGTGGCCTTCCTGTGAGTGGCCCCTGGCCCCCAGGCCAGAACCCAGCCCACATGGGGCAGGGAGCACTGTCCCGAGCCCAAGGAGCCGACTGTGTGCTGGACACTGGGTCCTTGAGCCCTCTGTGCCCAAGACAGATGCCTGAGGGACCCCCAGAGCTAGGGGTGATGAGTTCAGAGTGGACTTTCCAGGGCTGGCAGTGGTCCACTGTCCTGAAACATCAAGGTGGGAGGTAAGGCAAAGAGGGCCCTGAAGGAAGCACCCAGGGCGAGCCGTGTACCTCAGACCAAAGCCAAGAGTGACTGGCCTCCTTGGGGGCCGCAGAGGTCAACCATAGCGAGGCCAGAGAGAGAGGGAGGGGTGCCGTTTGCACACTCAGACATTTACACCTGACCTCAAGGTGCTGGACATGGGTGCGTGGCAAGGTTCCCAACACCGTCCCACCCTCCACACTGGAGCTGTGTCTGGAGGCCCTAAGTCTCCCGGCTTCCCCCAGCTGGGTGGAGCAAGGGCTCCATCAGGCAGACCCCTGGTTCAGGACCTCCAGCTCCATATACTGTGGAGTTGGCAGGTGGCTGGGGAATGAGCTGACCGATCAGATGCCTGCTCGGGACCCTGAATTGGAAATCCTGGCGGGGTCTGGACAGAGGAGACACGTGTGGCTCATCTCCCTGGCCTGGGTCACTGCTACTGTGGTTCAGAGCTCCCATGCATGCCCACGTTCCTCGCAATGCACTAGGCACAAACTTTTCCTCCAATTAAAGTCCTTGACTCAAATAGCTTGAATCAAAATGACTTTGTAACCAAAACAGGCTCAACTTCAGAGTGCTTCCATTTGGTTTATTGAAGTACGATTCGTCCCACAGGGCCCTGGGTTGTGCGATACAGAGCACCGTTGGCTCCGGAAACTTCTACCTGCTTTGACTCCATCCCTTCCTTTGTCTAGTCGTGTGCTGATCCGCTTCCTCCCAGGGAGCACAGGACCGGAACCAGGCAGGATGTAAATGAGCACAGCGCGCTGGAGATTCAGCCCGTGGGTCCCAGTGAAGGCAGGTGAGCACCCTGTTGTCTGGGTGGGCACCAGTTTGCCCCCTCACTCACCAGCCGGTAGAAATCCAGGTGGCTCAGTGGTAGCCCATTAAGAATATAACTTCTAGAAATACTGGGGTAAAGGTTTTTCTTTTCTCGATGTAAAGTCTTCTCTTTCCTTGGGTACATAAGCGCAAAGCCCAAAAGTCACACGCTAAGTACATGTCACTTTATCAGAAACTACCAAGCTGTTTTCAGCAAGACTACAGTGTTCACACCTTCACCAGGAACGCCTGAGCTTCCAGGTGCCACGCGCCTGGGCCAGCCCTGGACATCGCGGTCTTTTTTGCGCAGCAGTCTGGGTGGGTGGTGTGAGGTGGGCGGGTGACTCTGTCTGGACTCTGCTTTTCCCTCCCAGCGCTGCCCCGCCCCCGTGTGCTGCCGGCTGGTCTTTTGTGAGGCTCTGTTAAAAGCCGTACCAGGCTTTTATTGGGCTGTTTTCCTGTCCTGAATTCTGAGAGTCCTTTCTATATGCATATCTTCTGTATTGTATGCGTGTTTTGCAAATACGTTCTAACAGGCTTTTCATTTTCGCAGATGTTCTCCCCCTCTCCCCAGCTGGGAATCAAACTCAGGACCTTGCGCTGGTGAAGCAGGCGCAGGACCACTGAGCTACATCCCTGGCCCCTAACTGTCTTTCAAAGAGCAGAAGACTTATATTTTACAAGTGAAATCACCACCTTATCCTTTTGTGATGAAGTTTTTGTGTGACTCAGTACTGCGGAGATTTTCTTCTTCCGAGGCCCCTCTCCAGTCTCAGCTCTCACCTTTAGGGCTAGACCAACACTTGCCTGTATTTTTATAGAGCAGGGTGCGAGTTCTTTTTACATGTGGGTGTCTGCTCGGGCCAGTTGTGTTTAGAAAGCTCTATCTGAGCCAGATGTGGGGTGCACGCTGGTTATTCCAGCACCCTGGGAGACTGAGGCAGAAGGATGGTTAGTTCAAATCCAATCTGGGCAACTTAGTGGCTTAGCAAGATCCTGTCTTGAGATAAAATGCAGAGGGCTAAGGGTACAGCTCAGTGCCAAGGCCCTGGGTTCAGTCCCCGGAACACAAAGAGGGGGGAGGGAGGGGGCTGCTGTGCACGGGCAGCACAGACTGTTCGGGTGCCTGAGCCCTGCACACCGCCGCGGGCTCTAGGGTGCGCTCTGGCACGCAGCAGACCTTCCTGGGGGTCACTGGGCGGGTCTCTGGGCAGCCCGGGCCCTGCGGGGGCGCGGGGGTTGGAGTTGGGTTTACGCTGTGTGTGATATTTTTAGAAAAGAATTCCAAGTCTGAGTTTCCCCTGTAAAATCCCTCATGTCTCTAGAAAAGTGAGCAGTTCGGCTTCGCTGGTCCCAGAGCAAGGCTCGCCACCGCGGTGTCCCGGGGCGCAGCCTGGGGCCTCCTTGGGGCTCACGGAGCATGCGCCTTAGCACTCGCGGCGGGCGGCGGCCGGGGCGGGGCCTCGCGCTGGGGGGATGCACGGAAAACCCAAAAGCCGCAGGTGTGTCGCTGTGGCCGCTCAGCCCTGAGGCGCGGGTTTTCTTCAGCGAGGGGAACCAGCAGGCTCTGCCCTCCCTTGACTTTGGGCCTAGATAAGGTCGAGGGCCCCAGGACCGAGGACCTGGCGCCTGGCACAAGGGACTGTGCCCATTGTCCCAGCACAGGGCGCCAGGTGCACGTAGTTGCTTCCCGGGTTGCTCCTCAGGCTGCTCCTGGGCTCATCTCCATGTTGACTGAAAACTGGCCGCATTGACCTGGGTGTGCTGGGCCGCAGGGAACAGCCGGACTCAGCACCGCCCAGCCCAGTGAGGGCCACGTTCGCCTGGGGCAGCCTCGGCGCCGGGTTCGCCTGACACCTGTCCCAGAGGTGCCAGGACAGAGAAAGGGTTCTGCGTCCATGGCTCAGAGCGATGTTGCTTCTTCCTCTCCTCCGCCCGAGGCCAGCACGCGGCCAGCCTGGTCCTGAGGAAGAAGGCCAGTGCGGCCGTCACACCAAAAGACAGGAAGGGGTGGAGTGGACAGCGGGCCTAGAAAAGGCAACCGCCGGACCCTTCAGCAGTGGGAGGCCGGCCAGGGGCCCGAGTGTGGGACCCACACCCCCAGGGTGTGCAACCGGGAAACCCTGAAGCTTGAGCTCTCCTGCTGCCTCAGGCAGGACAGTCACCTCCCAGGCACGGGGCCCCACGGTAGACTTGACAAACGGAGTCTCCACCCCGCGCACGGAGTCAGGCGGCCCTTCCATGGCGTGACAGCGAGCTCAGGGAGCGGCTGCGTTCAGCAGGACTCCTTGGGAGCCATGGGGCCGTGCACAGCTCCTTAAGGCCGGTTTGCCTGGTACAGGCAGGGCTACTTGGTTGGTGAGCTCGCTTTCCTAAGAGGATTAATCTGCCCCCACCCTGCCATGCCCAGGGCGAGCGCAGAAAATAGAACAGATAATCCGGGAGGTGCTTCGGGAGAGGACAGGCACGGCCCCTGAGAGGTCTGGTGCACAGAGGAGAGCCAAGGCAAGGCCCGCGTGGAGCCTCCCCTCTCCAGCGACCAGCCCCAAGGGTAGTCCTGGGTGATTACTGAGAACACATCTGATTTGAAGATCCAGGCGCCGGGGGACAGATCTTTCCAGGAGAAACTTTTCTGCTCCTCCACCTCTTCCTCCTCCCTCTGCCTTTTATTTCATTCTCTTCTCTTTCCTGACCTTATTTCAGGCATAGCGGTACATGCCTGTAACCTCAGCACTCAGGAAGCTGAGGCAGGAGGATCTCCATAGGCCAGCTTGGCCAAGGTAATGGACTCAAGAGCAGCCTGGATGGTGTAATCTCAAAACAAAACAAAAACAAATAATAGAAATTGGCACCATGTCTTCATGCCTGGCTCACCCTAGACAGGACACACACGTGTCATCTCTACCAGGCATGTCACATGTAAATTCAGTCAGTCAGCCTGGTTACACTACAAGCTAGTGCTGGGGCCTTGGTTTTATAGTCCAGAAAGCAGCCCTGGGGCAGAGACACAACCTCTCAAGATCACTTTGCAAATCAGCAGCAGGGCTGGGACCTGCAGGCAGGTTTTCCCGGCTGGAGCCCCGCCCACCATTCCCTCTCCGCTGAGCTGTCCCAGGTCACTCATCAGCTTGTGCTTTTCCTCAGAACCAGTTATTTCACTCTGTGTCCTCAGGGTTGTCTTCAAGCAAAGTTCTGCAGTTAGATTTTAGGGTCGGTCTCTCCTTTAGGAACGTGATCTCCTTCATTTTTGGGTCATAGGATGAGATCTTCTGTCTGTTTCGGCCTGAGCTGGGAAAAAGGAAGGAACCACAGGAAGCTGAGTCCTCCACTGGTCGGGGCGGAGCTTAACTTACACATACACACACACCCCGCGCGCACACACACACCGACTTCTTGCTTTTAAAGGTTCTCGGGGCCACGTGTGGTGGCCACACTCGCAGGCGGTGGCTATGCCATCTCAGAAAGTCCAAAGGGAGTACAGCTTCAGGGTCTGGCTGCTGCGCCAGCTCAGGAAGTTGGGGAGTCTGACCCCTGGGGCCCAGGGGCACCCATGGGAGGGGGAATCGCCCTGCTAGGCTCACCGGGAGAGTGCCAAGGGAAGGGCATGCACCAGGTGCCCCCCAGTGGACAGCAGCATGGGTCGGGACGCAGGCTCCAGGGAGGAAGAAGCCAGACCTGGGGGGAGGTGGGTGCCAGCCTCTGGAACATCCCGTGACTGCGGCACACTGTGGGCACCTTCATGGCCATTCAGGGCAAGACAAGTTGGCATCTGCAGGGGCTGTGGCTGAACACTCGCTGGCCTAGTGCCACCGTGGTGCCAAGTCACCGGAAGCCTTCGGCTGTGGGCATTACAGTCACACAGGGGCTGCCTTGGCCAGGGTGCAGGCTTCCACCATCCTGTTGTGCCCGGCCTGGCTGCTCCTGAGGGCCGGAGAGTGTGCACCCTGGGGAGGTGCAGTCGCGGGCTGTGGAGGCTGCAGCCCGGACCCCTGGGCCTCGCAGAGCGGCTGCCCCAAACATGCTGTGGAACTCGCCTTCAAAGGTCTAGCTCCACCAATCGGAGTGTGTGGTGGAAGCTAGGGTCCATTGTCTTCCCATCGGTTCTCCAAAACCGGGGCCCCAGACAGAGTCCGTGTTTGCAGAGCTGTGTCGGAGCCTGGCCCTGGGTCCTTCAAGAGGTCACACAGTGACCCGCTGCTTTTCAGGACTCTAGGGAAAAGAGAAGCTTCTTCAGATATCTCCAGCTCGGTGACTCTCAGCATCGCAGCAGTGTCCTGGGCAAACCCCAGGCCCCAACACAGGGTCCAAGCTGTTTGTCCCCTCTTGTTGCTAGAGGAAAATGCTGGGAGCTGCGGACTTTATAAGGAAGGGTTTACATCACAGGCGTGGGGAGGGCAGCGTGGCACCGCATGGCTGTCGTGCATGCACCAGAGAGGAGCAGTGCAGTGGGGCAGGTAGCAGGGCAGGGGAGGCCCTGTCCCAACAAGATCCAGAAACCTCCATAGTCCCTTTGGACCTCCCTCGGGCCCCACCTGTCACTGCCACACTGAGTCGGAGCCTCGGAGTCTCGAGAACCACCCAACAGCTTCCCCCAGGGCTGTCCAGCGCCTTCTGAGGAGGAATGTCCAGGCCAGCCAGGGGGAGGCAGGTCCTGTGCATGAGCACGGCCACACCCTCCCTGAGGGGTCCCTCAGGGAGGCATGGCACCCCACCTCTGTGCTTAGGTGATCTGAGAGGGGTGAGCGTGGCCTGGACCCCGGGTCTGAAGTGCTTGGCATCAGCTGACTCCCGCTGACGCTGCGGGCTCTGCCAGGCTCCGAGCCCCTGGCTTCCGACACTGACCCTTGGAGGAGGGACACCTCTCGGCCTGACTTCCTCCTCCAGGCCCTGGGAAGTCACAGCGCCAACTTCAGAGAGCAGTTGTTAGAGTTCAACAACCAGGTGGCTGGGCTGGTGGAGCACACCGGTCATCCCAGCACTCTGGAAGGCTGATGCAGGAGGATCGTAAGCTCAGATGGCTTACAAACTTATCAAGACCTTGTCCCCCAAAATAATAAAAGTTTACAAGGCTGGGCTGTAGCTTCTTGTAAAAGTGCTGGGTGCAACCTCAGCACAGCACAGACAAAGGACTTTGTGAATGTCTGTCCTGCTTGTAGTATCAGCTGGTGGCGATGTGGCCCAGTTGGATGGCAGGGTGGGTTTGTCTACAAGGACACAGCCGGGCTCCATTCTCAGTACAACTGTCCCAACAAGGAGAGACCCTTGGCCAAGGAGGGGCTGGTGGGTAAGGAAGGTGAGGGCTTCCCGGCAGGTCCGTGCTGGTGTCGGCGGGTGTCTCCCCAGCAGGCCGTCTCTCCGCACAGCTCTTGGTCCCCACCCACGACTCTGTCCACACGCGGCCTCCTTTTAGGTAACACTGGCCTCAGGCATCTTTCTGTAGCCATGAGAAACGACCTGAGCCCGGGCCTGGACCGGCAGGCAGCCACGCTATGTGGGGGTCGCCATGACAGCTGGGCCGTTGTCACTCTGCTCGTGTTCCGGTTTTACCTCGGTGTCCCCTAAGGCCCCGCACACATGGACAGGGCTCTGGGAGAGGGACAGTCGAGGGCTCCAAGGGACGGGCTATTAGGAGGCGGGCGTGGCTGGAGGCGGGGCCTGCCTGGGGGTGTGGCCCAGAAGGCTTCCTCTCCCTCCCCCTCCTCACTGCTCTCTTCTGCTCCACGGTGCGTGGACTGTTTCTCCTCCGCCCAGCCGCCCTGTCTTGGAGCCAGCCAGTCATAGACTGAAACCTCTGTACACTGAGGTAATATAAACCTCTCCTGTCCTAAGTTATGTCAGAGCGGTGGAAAGTGACCGGTCGGTGTGACCTGTAAGGCGCTGTCCCCTGCTCCAGGGTTGAGTCGGGACTGCCCTGCCAGGCTGAGGACAGTGTACCCCGTCCCATCCACATGCCCACAGTTGACATTGGGCAGGTGGCCTTTGAAGGAGTCCCTCACCAGGATCTGCTGGCCACAGAGACATCCGGCCTCGGTGGCATCCAAAGCCTGGTGCAGAGGGAGACTTTGACACCTGTGGCCACCGAGTGTCCAAGAAAAAGGCAGAAAGCAAGCCTGGTGGCGCCGAGCTCTCCCAGAGCCGTCTGTGAAGGGCACCAGGGCACCCTTGGCCGACAGCACCCCGCCTGCTCCTGGGAGGAGGATGTATGCGTCTGCAGCTTGGGTTCCGGCACCCTGGGCTCCCCTTAGCCTGGGCTCACAGCCTTTCCTCTTCAGGCATCGGCTTCTCCCACCCTGGGGCAAGCAGCGACTTTTTTCTTTTGAAAAATGGTCCATATCTCCCTACAGCTCTGTGTTTTTCTTCTTGTAGGAAAGTCGAAGAAGACGGCTTCACTCAAGCCTCCGTGGACCAGAAGTTCACGGCGCCCGAGCTCCCGTCCTGCCGAGTTCTCCCGGTTGCCGCAACGTCCCCTGGCCATGGCGGCTCCTACAGGCAGCTCCCCGCTCCCTGCGTCCCGCACCGAGGACCTTCTGGGCCGGGACTCCCCCCCCTGGTGACTCAGCAGTGTGCCGGGCCGCTGTCCCTGCAGTGGAAGAAGGGGATACGCGGTCCGGCTGGCGACTACCGCAGCTGTCCTTGGCGAGGGTGCAGCCACGTGGGGCTTGGAGCGTCAGCCTGGGGTGCAGGTGCGGCTCCACCCTCGCACGCCGACGGGGCTTCCTCGGCCACCTTTGCAGGGTGGGGCAGGCCTGGCCTCAGCCCGCTTTTTCTTTTCTCAGCTACAGTGCCTAATGAGCAGGCTTGTGTGCAATGATGTGTTTATGGGTAATGAGATTTCTACTTTTCCCTCCACCAGAACAAAGACTCACAGTCCTGTGGTGTGCTGCTTTCACACAGCTTCACGACCGGAAGCTCGCTGTGACGCCATCTCGGAGAAGTCTCAGGAAGCGGTCTTCAGCCACAGCGGGTCCCGTTTCTGTTGCTGAAACGAAGCAACATGCTGGGTAGGGCAGGACTTCCAGTGCGGTCTGTCTGCACCGTCTCTCCCTCCTTCCCGTCCTGCGCTTGCCCAGAATCCTTCTCTTCCACCCCTGCCCGAGCACAGGGTCTGCTCTGCCGGGAACCAAGTCAGGCCCTCTAGAGAGCTGCTGGGCACCTGCGGGGCCTCGAGCGAGGGGAGTGGCGGGACTTCCCCTCCTGGGAAAGGGCACTTGGCCAGTGCTGTCAGCACTGGGAACAACAGGGCACAGGCGAACTTCTGAGGGCAAAGTGTCGGAGTGTGTGTGGGAGAGGGAGGGGGACACGGGGACCTGTCCTCGCCTGTCCTCTCAGTTGTCCGGAGGCATGCCGCTTTGCTCTGTGCTAGTGAGGGTTCCTAGAGGAACTGAACCAGTGGGAAATCTGCATACAGTTGCACAGGGGCTTGTGAGGAGCACAAGGGGTCAGAGGTGAGAGGACGCACAGTGACCATCGCACCCGCCGCAGAGGAGGACTGGGAGCTGCTCGTACCAGGCCCTGGATGAGGCAGAACGAGCGGGACCGAGGACGTAGCCTCAGCCCAGACCTGAAGGCCGGCAGCTCCCTGCAGCGTCCCCATGAATCTGCACTGGGAAACTGAAGGAAGTGGAGGCCACTGCCCATAGCGACCGGAGTGCTTCCAGCACGGCAGCACTTCCTTTTCCTTTCCCTTTTCATTCCATGCCGGCTCGAGCCTGTTGGTCAGGCCAGCCACCTCTGGAGAGGGTCCCCCTGCAGAGGGTGCCAGCCCCAGGTCAGTCACCACCCACATGCTCACAGCTGTGCCCAGCTGGTCTTCGAGGTAGTTCTTAGAGGGGCCTGGCCAACACATCATGGTCCAGTCAACCAATACGCATGCTCAGGCAGGACCTCCACCCTTGCCTGGGATCCCCCTGCGTCCCCCCATCGGAGCTGGGCCCCAGCGCTTCTTCTGTGACCCCTACAGTATTAGAGCAGGACACAGCACACAGCTCAGCACCCAGAGTGCAGTGCTGCTTCCTGCAAAGCTGTTAGCAGCGCAGAGCCTCGGGCCCGGCCGGGTGCAAGGAAGCGGAGCTGGGCTCTGCAGGGTCTGCACCTACATAGCCCTGCCTGGGAAATGGGCACCAGGACCCGGTCAGAGACAACCATGGCTGGTATCTCCACATCTGCACTCTCAGGATCTTCCCTCTCTGGACGCCACACACTTCCACACCAACGCCTGTGCCAGCTCACACGCTTTGGTCACAGTGAACTGTCATGATATGGGCTCAGTGTCCGAACGTCCCCATGTAGGTGGCAGATGGCTCTGCTGCCCCTGGCCTCCAGCCTGACTGGGCTCTGAAGCAGCTTGAGAGGAGACAGATCACAGCCGACACATGACAAGGTGGGATCAAAAATGCAGCTTCTGCTGCTCCCGAGCGCCATCTAATGGAAAGGCAGGATCTGGCGCTGCATGGCTTCCGCTTCTCCCCCCAAATCAAACCCACCGTGACGGGAGTTCCGAGCGGATTCAGGACACTGAGGCAGCCGGGACAGCACAACTAAGACCCTCAGGCAAGAGGACTCCAGGGCTGCTGCAAGGAGGGAGGAGGACGACAGGACAAGTATGTCTGAAGAGCAGGGACAGATTCTGAAGGGGAGTTGATAGTATTGCATCTTTTCCTACAGTACCCCTTTAAAATCTAAACATTCACAGGCCAGAGAATTAGCTCAGTGGTTCCGTGCTGCCTAGCAAGCACAGTGTCCTCAGTTTGATCCCCAGTAACTACATACAACAATGCTGGGCGTGGTGACAGGGCCTGTAATCCCAGCACTTGGGAGGCAGAGGCAGGAGGATTACTGAGTTTGAGGCTGAGTTCAGGACCAACCTGTAGAGCCAACTTCAAAGCAATATTTTGTCTCCAAAAAAATTTAAACATTCACTGCATAATTTGATCACACCACATACATGCACCTTCTAGAGGAGCACCTCTCTCTTTGCATTTCCACCTCCAGGTTGTGAAGAGTCTATCCCCAGCACAAGTTCTATTTTCTGTGATCATCACTGATATAGAACCATGACGTGAGCTCTGCAGCTTGTCCCAGACCCTGAGGAGGCAACCACGTGGCCGCAGCCATGGCTGCGGTGTGATGGTGCATCCTGCGTGCCAACTTGGGGGGAAACCCGATGCCTCTGCTCTCTACCTCGGTAGGTGCACCGTGCAAGGTGCTGTGTGGGAACTAGCAGGGCCTCCTACGTAACAAAACAGATGCAGTCTTGCTGCCCACTTACTTGGTTAGTATTTATGCAGTAAGACCACCCCTCCTGCCCTCCCCACAGCTGGTTACACAACTGCTAGCTACTGATGGAAGGCAGGCCCTCGGATGAGCCGAGTCTGCCCCTGGGGGAAGGACTGTCCCGCTGTCCAGAGACTCAGGCTGATCCCTGTCAGCTCTGATGTGAATGAGGGGCAGAAACCCATGAGGTGACAGAAGACAGCTGCGCTGAGAAGCAGCAGTTCCACGAGAAGACCCCCGAGAAGAGGGCGTGTGAGGGAAGTTTCGGGGCTCAGTTGGCAGCTTCCGAGCTGTGGGCATGACTCGCGCTTCACTCTTTTCCCCGAGGTGATGCTCTGTCCTTGGAAGCACAAGGGGGACGGCTGACCTCCCAGCCGTACTTGAGACCAGTGATCAGAAGCACTCTTTGGATGGACAAGTGTCTCGTCACTTTTAGGAACGACAGCATCAGGGTCCGGAGTCAGACTGCCTGCGTCCTGCATCGTCATCGGCACACATTCATCATTAAGCTTTTCTCCTCGCTTTGCCTCCTGCCTGGGACAGTGCTCGGTAAAAATTCACCACACAAATTGGTGCTCCTCCCCAGTTTCTTGGTGCTCCGGAATCAGCACGTCATACGGTCATACTGTTTCCCATCGTCTGACCTCAGTGAGATAGGATATAAGAAGCCTTCGTTACAGATTTGGGGGCAAGCCCTGTCTCCCCCACGGAGGACAAGGTCCTATTCGGCTGCCCCGTGTCTCCGACTGCCCAGGCCGTGCTGAGCATAGCCAGGGTGCGTCTGCCAGGCCCTCGGGCCATGGAGTGCCCGCTTCTGAAGACACCCTCCAAAGCTGCCCTGCAGAGAGAAAAGCACTCTGTCTGCTTTACGTGGGGCAGAGGAGGAACGACTTCCACTCGCGTTTTTCTTCAAGGTCTGTAGTTTCCGTGTCATCACTTCCTCCGCTCTTCGGAGCTGAGTGACTCCTCTCTGCCAGGACCAGCTGGCACGTAACACAGCACCTGCACCCGTGTGACCCTCAGCCTCGCTCCGCCCTGTCCCCCATGGCCGCCCTGCTCCCGTGCCCTTGCTTGTCTCCCACTGTTCGTCCAAACTTCTCCCCTGGTTTTGGCTTTGTGCTGATTTTGAATCTGAGTTGATCTTTCATAAGTGGAGAGCAAGGAATTAAAGCGTCTTATTTCTGATGTGTTTCTGTTTGTTCTCATAGTTCCTGTGGCCACTGCTTTATGAATAATGGTGCTGTGTTATTTGGTGTATATGTTTTCCTCGTGTGCGATTTCGCTGTTTGATGTGCTTCTTGTAATTGAAAAATGACCTTTATCTTAACTAATTCTTCTCTCCAGCTTTTCAGAAACACTAATCTTGAATACAATTGCTGAAGCTAGTTGAGAGGCATTTAAGATATTCATATTTTATTCTTTCAGCTTCTCCACAGGGCTGGAGATTTTTTTTAATTAAGGAGCTTGGTTGGGAGGAGAGCGCCATGAAAGCCATGTCGAGTTCATGTGTACCGCATGTGAATCCTTGCAGTTGGGCAGAGAGGGGAGCGGTAGAAAGTTTTACCGTTTCAGCTCCAAGAAACCCACATCAAACCCAACTCCTAGACTCTCCGTTGCCCCAGACTCTGTCACCTCAACAGAGGAGCAAACAGTCAGAGGGAACCGAAGTACTCGGAAGGCACAGTGCTCAGCGCTAGTGGCTGTTCAGACTCTCGAGAGGTCATGAGAGCAGAGCCTGGCGGTGCGGAGTCTAAACCCAGTCTGACCGATTGTCTCCCGACACACACCCAGGATCTCAGATCTGGCTCTTCCCGAAAAGCAATGTGTGGGTGGGTTTCTGCGGAGATCGGGCACACTAACGTGCACGAAGTGATCGAGAGAGAGCGTGCGTGTAATTGAAAAGCCGCTGTTGTTGCAAGACGCCAGGGTGTGTCTCTGGCAAACACGTGTGCAGCACTTGCAGTGCAGCATTCACTACACCAGCCACTTCACGGCTGTGAACTCGAGTGATGTCAGGGGCCGTCCGTGTGTAACACCACGGCGATCTCAGCTCGGCTCTGAGGGAGTAAGTACGAAGAAGGAACTTCTTGCCCAGATCGCCCAGCTAGCAGGTGGGTGAGGCTTCGCGCGGCCCAGCATCCTTGGTTTGGTCTGCTTCACACCAGAAGATGAGGGAGATGCACCGCTTACCAGGAGGGTTCCCACGATGGCTTCACTATAGTCTTCTAAGGATACATTTTAGATTTTTCAGAATTTCTCATTTATGACCCAGCTTCCCTAGCAATTTTGGCAAGTAAGTAAATAAAATTAGCTACATAAACATGGTGCTCAAACCAAATAGAACACAGTATCAAGCCACAGCAATGCTGCCCTAACACAGGAAACCTGGGTGCAAAGTGGCCAGAGCTGTCTTCTCACAATTTTGCCAACAGAAACTCTCCGGCAGTGTTGCAGGCTCCTGGCGGCCGAGGCTGCCTTGATGGGCCCGTCGGAGACACACAGGACTGGATCTCCGAGAGGAGGCGAGGAATGGGCAAGCGGCACACACAGCCAGACTGCGCCCTGAGAGCATCAGAAAGTTCCACGTGTCGGAAACAGCCCTCGGGCGCCTCCACCATTGGCACCTCCGCGGTTGGCAGTGGGGCTTTCAGAGGTGACGAGGACTGAGGGAAGTCCTGAGGGAGGAGTGCCCAGGACAATACTGTTGGCTCTATAAGGAAAGGAACAGAAGCCAGGCATGGTACTATAACCAGCAATCCTAGCATTCAGGGAGGCTGAGGCAGGATGATCACAAGTTCAAGCTTCCCCTAACTACTTAGCAACTTGCTGAGACACTGTTTCAAAATTAAAAAAAAAAAGGCTTGGGATGGAACTCAGTGCCCAGGCTGTGGGTTCAATGCTTGTGCTAGGAAAGGAGAAAGAGGGAAAAAGAGAGAGAAGGAGAAGCCGGAGAAGAGGATAAGGACAGAGGAGGGAGGGAAGCGGGGCAGGAGGGACGGGTGTCAGCTGGTGTCCTTGTGGACTCACAGCACGGCAGCCTCTCCCGGTGCTGAGCCACCTGCCTCGCGAGCCCCAAGCTGCTCAGTAAACCTCAGTGCTGTGTAAGTTGGTTGGTGTCTGACACTTTGCTTTGGGAGGAGAAAGCAGACTCAGGCAGGTGCTGTGCCTGAAGATCGCTGAGGAGGGCTGGCCTGGGCCGCCCCAGCGGGCTGCAGCAGCCGTGCTCCGAGGACCCTCACGCCCCTGCCAGCGGCCAGAAACAGTCTTGGCTGCTCACACGGCCTGCTGCAGCTTTCGTGGGTGACAGTGTTCAACCTAAGGTGCTAGAAGGAGTGTGAGCTTCTGAAAGGTGAGCATGGGATCGTGACTGCTGAGACGCAGTGGGGTAGCGCAGCCCTTGACTCTGCGGACGATGAGCAAGTGACCGCTTCCCGGGCCACACTGGCCACGCACGGCCTTTCAGCGTGTGCGGGCCGCTGCCGCCACGGGCCTGGACCCCACTGCAGCAAAGCTGGGCCCCTGAGAATATCCATGGGCTGGAACTACTGCAGGAGACAGAGATGCGGCTCTCTTAGCTATGTGGGTAAAACTGCTGTACCAGGGACTGGGTTCACTGAAGATAAAGTTCACCGAGGCGTTCTTCCTCAGCTGTGGCGTGGCTCCGCATGAGTGAGAACAGAGGCGTGTGGGGTCCTTACAGAAAAAGACCCTGTATAAGAAAGAGGCAGCTTCTGTAGAAAATTTATTGCAGGAGTTTTATTGACTCATGAGATAAATATTGACCGAGTCCAAGTCAAGGTTATTACTTATCTTTGGGAATAATAAATCTCAGAATTGTCAGTGACACGAAGTCAATATGCACTGCGCTGTGTAAATTCCAAAGGAAGAGTTTCCGTGAAACATCTGTATATCTCTCCAGCATGACGTCACAGTTAGCTTTTTAAATTTTCTGCTGAGGAAAGGGGGGTGCTGCCAGGTGCAGTCAGACAAGCCCTGTCCACTCCCACTTTCTTCGGGAGGCTCCCGGCTCTTCCAGTGGAAACAGCCCGCCTGCTGCACCTCAGCCCCCATCGACATGTTCTCATGGCACATCGGAGGCCGCGTGGCCGTGGATTCCTGAGGACTGCTGTGTTTCAGGATAAAACACGATTACTTGTTTATTCATGCAGAGGGTGGATTCTAGCAAAACTAAAGGGAAACAGAGGCACGGCCTGGGCAAAGGCTCTGAGTGGTAGAAACTGCTGCCTTTCGTTCAGCCCTTTCCCGAGCAATCACCAGTCACTAGTGACGTACGAGCAAAGAGTCACCAGGGCAGTGCACACCTCCCAGAAGGTGGATGAGGACACAGGAAAATGGAAGTCATCGAACCTGCGCTGGGCCCCTTCCCTGGGGAGTGTCGTCAGTGGCTGCCTCCTGTAGGATCTGGGTCCGTGGATTGGTGCTGGGGAATGCAGGGCCTGCTCAGGGAGGCTGCACCTGCGTGGCAGCATTTTGGCCTGGCCACCACTGCAGAGCCTCTCTCTCGGAAGAGGAGCCCAGCTTTCTGGGGCCACCTCCTGTCACCCTCACCTGTGCCACTGTGTCCCCCATGCAGCCTTTTCTGGCTCACTGTCTGCTTTTGCATTGATTGGTTGATTTGATTGCAGTGCCAGGGATCGAACTCTGGTTCTTGGGCATGCCAGGCTAACACTATGCTGCCAGTCCATTCTCAAGCTGCCAGCCCGGACCTGGCATGGTTCATTCCAAACCACTGCAAGCTCCTGTCTAGACCCCTCTGCTGGCTTCCAACCCGCACTCCTGTTTGGGAGGCTTCCACGACAAAGGTTAGTTTGTCCTTCCTACCCACAGGTTCAGCCACCAGGATGAAAAATATTCTGAAAAACATTGCTAGAAACTTCTGAGAAGCAAAACCAGAGTTTGCTGTGCCCTGAATGCAGGAGAACCCATCACCTGCGTGCAGACACGGCTCTCCTGCTGTGAAGGCCAGAGAGGTCACGCTTCTGCTGATGTGACAGGACCTGCCTTGGACTGGTCTGACTTCTGTCCCTATTCCTGGACAGTGCAATATAGTGAGTGTTTCCACAGTGCTGCTGCTGCGCCAGGCACCGAGACGATGCGATTTCCCATGCGCGGGAAGATGTGGGCTGTTCTGAGCGGGTCCTATCTTGGAGTAGGAGGGATGTACTCTGCCTTTTCCCCCAGCCTCCCCCGCTTTGTCCCCGAAGGCGCCCATCCCCATGTCTTCCTCACATTCCTCTGGTGCGCTTCGAAGACCCACTGCCAAGTGAACTGATTTTTCCTCAGTTTATCCTCAGATTTATGTATTCTCTGTGAGAACAGGGGTTTCTGCTTTCTGGAGAGCAGGAACCTTACCTGCCGTGTTCCTTTTTTAGGGGGAGGAGCTAGGGATTGAACACAGGGCCCTTTAGGCAGGATCTCACTAGGTCACCAAATTGGGCAAGACAGCTCAAACTTGTAGTTGTCCTGCCTCAGCCTACTGGAGAGCTGGGACTGGAAACATAGGCCACTGAAGGCTTCAACAAGCTGACGTACAAAGGGCAAGGTAGTAAATATCTTAGTTGTGCCAAGCCACACAGGCAGACTCCCCAAGAGGCAAATTAGCCACCATTGTGGTACATATATAATATTCTTTGTTCGAGCCACATCCCCCAAAGCATTTAAACATATAACCACCATTCTTAACTCCCTGGCCTCAGGAACACAGGTGGAGCACGGGTCTGACCTTTCACTTGCCCTGTGGAGGGCAACAGGACAAAACCACATGGGTTCACCAGGAGACGTGCGGAGCACTGGTGTCAGCGGCGATCCTGTGGCGGCTATGCTTGCAGATCCCTGTCCCGAGGAATACATCGGGCACTGGTGATAAAGCCACAGCCGGAGGCCTGTGAAGTTTGCAGTTCTCTCCCTCCCAGTCTCTCTCTCTCTCTCTCTCTCTCTCTCTCTCTCTCTCCCTCCCTCTCCCTCCCTCTCTCTCTCTCTCTCTCCCTCCCTCTCTCTCCCTCCCTCTCCCTCCCTCTCTCTCCCTCTCTCTCTCTCTCTCTCTCTCCCTCTCTCTCTCTCTCTCTGCTCTCTCTGTCTCTTTCTCTGTGTACTGAGAGTTAAACCCAGGGCCTCCACACTGAGCTATATCCCTAGCCTTTTGACGGACGTTTTATTTTGAGACAGATTCTAATTTAGTTGCTAAGTTGCCCAGGTTGGATTTGAACCAACCCTGCTGCCCCCCAAAGTGCTGGAGTGCCAGCTCAGGACCCATGCCCGGCTTACAGCTGTGTTCGTACCCCTTACCTGCTTTGCTCTGCTTCCTGAGCCCCCCTCTGCAGCCTTCTCTCCGCGGAGCCAACTGCTAGTCTCTTGTGCGAGTGGACAGAACCGCATGAGCCCTGGGTCATCCGGGCCTGGACAGCAGGCAGCTGGGAGTCTGGGGCAGAAGCACATGGGCTGTTAAGGCACAAGGGCAGGTGACCCTGGCAGGACAGAGACGGGACGGGGACACTGCCCTCTCCTTCAAACATGTCAGATACACTCAAGAGGACAGGTTCCAGGCTTTGAAGCCGAAGCTTCTGGGCTCTAATCCCATTTTGACTCGTACCACCCAAAGTGACCTCCTCTTGGCCCTGTTGGCCTCCTGTGACAGTTAGGGTGCTGGTCACAGCAGTGTCCACCGCGCACCCCAGTGAGGGCTCCCCCGTTGACATGGCACAGCCTCCGGCCAGTGCCTGGGATAGACAAGGACAGAAAGCAGTGAGCTGTGAAATGTGCCTTTTACTCTGCGGGTGATTTAGATCTACAGAACCGTGTGAAGACAGTCCAGGAAGTTCGCACAGACCCTCCGCCCGACTTCCAGTCATTGTGTGTGCCTTACGTAATCACAGGAAGTTGACACTGGCATGCTCAGCTGAGGGGCAGACGTTAGGACTCACCCACTCTTTCCACTGGTGTCTTTTGTTTTCCTTTCCAGGATCACAGCACGTTCTGTCTTCGTGTCACCTTCATTTCCTTCCCTGTGTGAGTTGCTGGGGCCATCTTCCTTTTATGGCTCACTTGCAGCTCCGTCTGGACACCAGACCCAGCCCTGTACCCGCCACATGGGCTCAGCCGTGGTACCTGTGGGCCAGAGGAAACTCCAGGATGCCTGCTGACCAGCTGGGCCCCGCCTGCTGCCTCGTTTTTAGAATGAATCCTCAGGCAGCTCCGCCATCATAGTAGCACTCGTGTTGCTGTGGAGCTGTGTGGGATGACCACGTTCACGAACCGTCAGCAACACAGCTGTCACACAACGGCCTCTTGAGGATTACAGTGCCTTGACCCCGTGACCTCACCTGGGGAGGACCAGAGGAACTCCCCAGAGCGGAGGGGGCAGAAAGGTAAAAGAGACCCCTGCAAGCCAGTCATGTAATAGAAAAAGGGGGATGGGCTACATGTCCTAGGGCCTGCTGGGAAAGTCTTGAGCTCTTCACTTTGAAGAGGGTGCAATGCTTGGAAATCATGCATCTGACGCTCCTCAGGCAATGTGAAATGTTTGCTCTGCGGAGTGCAGAGGAAGACGAGGCACAGGCTCTGAGGGTCCAGGGTGGAAGACAGAGGCCCAGTGGGGACAAGGTGGAGCCTGCTAGGTGCGTGTCCCAAGGCCCTGGGGTCCTGGGCTTGCAGCCCCAGAGCCATGGGGCACAGATCTCTCGTGAAGGAGGTGAGGAGCGATGGGCACATGGAAACGAGAAAGCTGGCAGGGCTGGCGAGCTGCGGCTGTGTGCCCGGAAGAGCATGGTGCCCACGAGGCAGGCAGAGCACGCAGAGTGATAACATGCTGCCAGGCGCTTTCCTCCCTTCCTCTCCCCTCCCCCTCCGCCGTCCTCTCCCTTCCCCCTCCCTCTCCTCTCCCCTCCCCTCCTCCCCCCTTCTTCAGCGAGACCCTGACTGACGCTTGAACCCGGCTTCTCTGTACAGAGCTGCTTCACCCTCCTTTTCAACTTCTTTCCTCTTCTGGACACAGGGTTTTGCTAAGTGGGCAAGGCAGGGCTCAGATGTGCAACCCTCCTGCCTCAGCCTCCTTGAGTAAATGATGATATGTGGGTATCCAGGCTCCTTCCTCTGTGCTGGGTGCTGCCCAGGCTGGGCTGCCAGTTTAGGGCTCACTGCCTATGCTTTCTCTGGTGAGCACTGTCCTCCACTGAGCGGCATTTGGCATCTTGAGGGCTGCTGTTTCCTGAGTGTTGTTTGATTTTTCAGTGCAGAGACAAGCACAGCTCTGTCCCAGTGTCAGCTGAAGCAGGATCCTCTCCCCGCCAACACGCACTGCACGCGCCGTGCTTTTAGCCAGGAGACCTGGTGGAACAGAGCGTCCTGTACGTGGACAGCGCAGTGTGTCCTCTTGCAGTCTAGCCAGGGTCACGAGAAGGAAGGGTGGGGCAGAGACCTGCTTCCCAGGACACCGTCCACACCCGAGGCTCTGGGGAACTTAGCCGGTAGTACCTGGGCCTCAGAACTTCGCCCTCAGAAACTCCTGGGCGTGTTGGTTATGGCTCATGCTCAAACCAGCCCTGAGCTTCGCCTTTCTCCGTGTACTTCAGGCTCCATGAGGTCAGCAAAAGGGGCCATGTCTTTGATTGAGAGCTGCCTGTCAGGCCCGGGTCTTGACAGGCATACGCAGTGTTCTCTGCCCTGAACGGACGGTGCGTACCTCTCCTCGACAGCAGGTCCTTTCTGCCAGCGAGCTGGTTCTCTCCCTGTGTGAGGCCTGTCATAAGCCGTGTAGCCGGTCATCTGTCTGTCTGTATCATCCACCAGCTTTCTGTACATCTTTCTGTTGGCTTGCTTCCTCTCCAGCTCCCTCGGGGTCCTCCAGAAGTCTCTTGATTTGGCCCCTTTGCCCTGTGACACGGTTTACATCTACATGTCACATGTCCCCCAAACCTCCTGTTCTCCAAGGTGGGTCCATGGATGGTGACAGGATGATGTGGGAGCCATAGACTGTGTGAGGTGATGCCTGGGGCTCCTGGGGCTCTGTGCTTCCTGCCCGCCCTGCTATGAGAAGCTGCCCTCTCCAGACCCTCTGCCCGCCACACCGCCTTGGAGCCAGCTGAGCAGCAGCCCTCTGCTCCCTCTGGCTGTACACACCAGGTGTGTGCAGCAGCAAAGAAGAGGGTGACAAAGACATCCCAAAAGAAGGGAAATTGCAGCTCAGCTGCAGCAACATGGTGGGTCACCCTGTGCTCACAGCCGGGCATCTGAAGGTCTCTGTGGCTTGACTGGTGTCTTTTAGCTCCTTTTGCCAATCTCTGCCATTGGTGTGTATGGTGTGGGAAGAGCAGAGGGCAGAGCGCCCTGAGAGAGTAGGGTGCCCGTGTGGACCCCCGTGTGGGCCGGCCCATCTCTCTCCTATGAGTGGACTTTGTGCTGGATGTGCCTGGGCATCTGTGCCAGTGTCAGTGGGAGGCGCCTGCGCCAGGTCCTCAGAGCAGGACGGGGAGAGCCTGAGCCTCCAGGGGCTCCACTGGCCCCAGCTGGGGGCCCTGAGCACCAGGCCAGCCCACCCTCGCTCTCCAGCAGGGGGCGCTGCCATGGACCCCTTCTCAGGGCCGGCATGGCTCTGCGGTTCCCCCAGACTGGATCTGTGTGTAAGATGGGGCTCTGCTCATCGCGGCTTTCCTGCCCCAACCACACTCAAATGAGCAGTGAAGCCTCCAGACCTTAGTCATCATCGAGGCAAATTATAAACTCCCGAGCGTGGCTTCTCCCAGACCCCACATTTCCCTCCTGTCATGAGCCTGCAGTTTGTGGCGAAGGCTGACTTTGGCACGAGTGAACTCACTGTCTAAAAGGAGAGCTTTATCACTCTCAGTCGCCCTCCGACTGACCGGGCCACCATTTCTTTTGGTAGAAGAAGCAGAGAAGCCAGGGAAGTAAGCACAGCCTAGAAAGAAATACAGAAATAAACCTGCATAGCAGTGAGGTTTCACATCCCCCAAGTCAAAAGAGAGGTTTCTAGGAAAGTCGCTGTGTTGAATCAGGTCCAGTTTGTGTGCTTTTGTGTCACCCGCATCCGTGAGGGGTGCTGTCTCCGCCTCTGTGTCACAGAGCTGGGCCGGGTGGGGAAGGACCAGGCTAATGTCTTGCCCCTCGATCCAGGAGCTAGAGAGGCAAGAAGAGTCTGGACGCCGCCGCAGCCTTCACAGGGCCAGTCCTCCAGCAGAGGGCACAGCTGGCTCGCTGGGCACAGTGCCCAGTGGACTTCCCAGGGGTGACCTGGAGGTGGACATCACAGGATGCCTGGGCAGAGCTGTGCGGAGGGGGAGGGAAGGGGGTGCGGAGCGCGGCAGTGTGGCTGCAGAGCTCTGGCTGGGCCAGGGACACGAGCACGCTGGCCAGCAGCGGCAGGGAGGAAATGGCTTCGAGTTATCCCTCCATGCGGTACAGCTGGGTCCAGGGGTCCGGAAGTCACTAGGCAGGAGGGTTGAAGGTGCCTGTGGAGGACACGGGCCGGCAGGTCACCCCCTCAAGGGTTCTGGTGGGGATCCAGCCGGGGCGCCTGGCACAGCCTGTCCTGGTCTTGGAAAGCAAACAGGAAGTCCAGCAAGTGTCCTTTCTCCCATGTTTGCCTGACTGCTAATTTCGTATCATCACTAGGAAAATTCTTAGAGACAGCAGCAGAAGGCACACTGCAGATGGCAGGAATATTTTTCACAGCTTTTAGGGTGGATGACAATATACTTGACATTTTCCTCATTCAATGTGAGCTTTGCTATATGATTAAACACACGAGGCGTCTGTGATCTAAAACTACCAACGTGGAAGCAACATCTCCAGTGCGTCAGTGCAGAGACACACAGCAGAGAGAGGTGTGCAGTGCGGCGTGTGCCCTCGCCCAGGGGCGGCTCTGCCAGCGGTGCCAATGCTGCCGGCGATGACTTCACCTTCATCCGAAGGAGGACGAGGAAGCAAAAGTCCCAGACTACTAATTACACCCTGGGATTCCAACGGGAGCGAGCGGTTTCCATCAGGAAGTCTCAGGGCCGAGGCGGGCGGAGCATGCAGAAGGAGGCTTTCTGGAGGCCACTTGGGAGTCGACAGGGACCCTGGAGGGAGGATCGAACCCAGCACCTGTGTTCTCCCGAGTGAGGTGCGGGACCGCATCGGTGCTG
Organism: Petromus typicus; assembly: GCA_004026965.1. NCBI lineage: Eukaryota > Metazoa > Chordata > Mammalia > Rodentia > Petromuridae > Petromus > Petromus typicus. The sequence goes on from PVIR01006521.1 coordinate 56,309, forward strand.
ACGGTTCACCAGAGATGAGGCTCCCGAGCGCTCTGTTCCCCACACACGCCGAGGACAGGGGTGAGAGGCCTTTCCTTCCAGCAGCCGCTCTCCCCCAGCAGGAGCTGCCTCGAGCCTGCAGCCGCCACGGAGAGTCGCCAGAAAACACAGCAGCAATACCACTTGAGCTGGCTGTGCCTCCCTGGGCAGATCCTCAAGGAGTTAAAGCAGCGCAGCGGGTTGACTGGTGCGCTGGTCAGCACAGTGGCACAGTTCATGGTTGCTGAGCTGTGGGAACAGTCCAGGTACCCACCCGAGGAGGAATGGACGAAGGAAATGTGGTCCATGTACACAGCAGAGCGCTACTCAGCCACGCAGAGGAGATGTCACAGCTCTCACAGGAAGACGCATAGAACTGGAGAGCGCCATGTGAACAAGAGAAGCCAGACTTAGAAAATTAAAAAGGGGAGAAAGACAGGAAACAAGGAGACTTTGGAGAGAGGGAAAGGAGCTGGGGGCGGCAAGGGGAGCAGAGGGTGATGGGCTGGAAGCGTGAGGACGTGGTCGGGGCAGGCACCATGTCTCAGCATGAGCCTCAGCTTTCTGGACTGCTGCCACGATCCAGTTAAAAACAACTAGTTTGTGTGTCCCGGGCAGCTTCCTGGCTGGGGGTGGCGGTCATCAGATGTCTGCCACCACCCACCCACGACAACAAGCGGGATGGAGCTGCTGATTGGGCAGAAATCAAGCATGTACGGGTCTCAGTGGACGGAACCACTCGCCAGTGAGGGTGGCGTGAATGACGGTCCCAGCCACAAAGACTGCGCTGGAGTCACTCGACGGGAGGAAGGATCTTTTCAGGCGGTGCAGTTGTGCGCTCTAAAGACAGAGCCGGCGTGTTTGGTGCCCAGGCTGCCATAGCCAGGTGCCCACAGCTGGGCCGTAGGCACCCACCTTCTCATGGTCTGGAGGGTGACATTCAGGGTCAAGGTGCAGGTAGGGCTGAGCCTACCGCCTTGCTCTGCACGGTGGCTCCCCCTGGTGCCCTCGCCTGGTCTTGCGCGCGTGTGCGTGCCTGTGTGGCGTCCTCTCCTCCTCCTCTTATCGGAATACCGGTCAGCTGGGATTAGAGCCGCGAGGAGCTGGTTCTGTCGTAATCACCTCTGGAGGGAGCCTGTGCCAGACCACAGTCAGCCGACGGGCGGGGGTCAGAACTTCAACATGGGAGTCAGGGCCAAAGGAGCCTCGCTCTGGTTCGCTCCCTCCCGGGACACACGTCTGTGCTGCCGTTCTGCTGCCCGAGGACAGCGGGTGGGAGCGCTGAGGTCCCCCCTCTCCTTGACACACTGGGAAGTGGGGATCCGCAGGCGGCAGTACAGACAGCCAGGCGCGGCCTGACCTCTGCAGATGGCGCCCGATCTGGCCTGAGCGACCCGCGGGAGGGGCAGAGCCCGCCCGCTCCCTTCTCTCCTGTCTCCCAGCGAGCCAGCGGCGCGTCCCTCCACACACATTCCTGAGGAGTTAGTCTCCCTGCAGGGCCGGGCCCACCTTTGTCTTGTGGTCGGCCGGCTGAGGTAGGGCTCAATTTAGTTTGTGACCAAGTGAGTCATCTGGAGGTTCTCAGTCCTGAGGCTGCAGCTGGAGCTGCAGTTAGAAGCACCGCGTCCTGGTCTCAGCGGGCAGAGCCCCGACTTCCGGAATCAGCAACGGACACTCCGCTCTGCTTTGTCTCATCGGCAGACCCAGCAGGGGACGCAGGGGTGGGCTGTATGCACCAAACTGCTGTGCACTTGTCAGCCATTCTGCCAAGAGGATTTCATAGGTTGTGCAGCTAAATAACCTAAGTGCCTAGAACTTGCTTCCTTTGTCATGAATTTGATGCTCAGCCCCTCCCTTCCCCCTTTCCCATCCAGGGCAACCCCCCTCCCCCCGGGGTCCTGCCGCAGCTTCCTCTGGGGACCAGGCTGCCTGTCCTTGGGAGGTTCCAGCTCAGAGGGGGACAAGGTTGTGGCCTTGACGGTGTGAGGGTGCAGCCTCGTCTGTGGGCGGATCAGCGGATGAGTTCACTTCCTAGGAGGTGGGAAGCAATCGCTCCTGGAGGTGCCGTGAAGGGCAGGTTCTGCCCCAGTCCGGCCCCGCCTCACGCCAGAGGTGAGCAGTCCTCTGTGTCCTTTCCTGGGCTCGGACATTTCTGCCTTTGACACAGCTGAGGCTGACCAGGGCTGCAGCCTGTGTGGCCAGGAGGCAGAATCAGGTTCTCCTTGAAGTTCTGTGTGTCGGATTCTTTGTCCCAGCGGGGGGGAAGCCGAGCAATCTACTCGGGAAAAGTAGCCAGCTGTCCTGGGGGAGCTCAGGTGGTATCGTCGGGTTCCTGAGGTACTACTGGGTTCCCGTGGACAAGGTGGGGGAAAATAAGAACCCCAGACCGGCCCAGAGACCCCTCAGTGCATGTCTAAGGGAAAGAGACTGCAAAATCAACAGCGGTGATGTCAGAAAAGCAAAACTCTGAAGAAAAAATGAGCTCACACAGGCCGAGGCTCTTGGGCAATACCAGGAGGAACCACAGAAGCCAGGCCGTGTGGCAGGGGCGTTCTCAGCCCCACATGAGACCAGGGGAGGCTCCTGTGGGGGCACACGTGAGTGAGGTGACTTTGCACAATTGTCCCTGAGGTGTGGGAAGAGCCGTGGGGGTCCCGGCCAGCCCCAAGCCCGGCGTCTCAGGTGCAGGCACAAGTTCGCACTCAGCATGAGGCTTCAGGGCCTTTACTTTCTAAGCTTTTTCTCGAGGACCCTGATGTAGAGAACTGTAGTGTTCTGAAAATATGCATCTCTATGAACAGAAACCAGGGTCCGGGGTGAGTTTAGGGGTCAAGCACCGGTTTCCAAGGAACAGGGAGATTATGTTGGCCGCTTGGTCATCTTCTCTCCTCACAACCACCTCTTCTCAGTGAGAAACCATGATCCAGAGTCAAGGGTCTGGGCCTTGGGACCAGTCGCCTAGGTTTCCATTTCAGCCAGCAGCGGTGGCTAAGGCTGAGTTAGTTACTCCGCTGCCTGGGTCTTGGTTTATTAGTAGTAGTAGTAGTAGTAGTAGTAGTAGTAATGGTAGTATTCTTGACCCACATAAGGACACACTCTACTTCATGTAGGGATGTTTGCCCTTCATCCCAGCACCCTGGGAGGCTGAGGCAGGAGGGTGAAAAGCTTGAGCCCCGCTTGGGCAGTGTAGCAAAACAGTCAGCACTTCGGCTCTGTGGGGGAGTGGGGGTGGAGCTCAGGGCCAACCTCCAGGGCTGAAGCCGCAAATAAGAATAACAAAAGTCCTAGCACCAGCCAGGCAGCAGCAGCAGCTGGAGGGAGGAGGGAGGGTCGAGAGCTCTCCAACCTCTGCTCTGAGGAGCTGGGTGGGCTGGCTGGAGCTGCGGAGAATCTCACATTTAAAGTAGAAGTCAAAAATTTTAAAAGCCACAGATTTCTCCTTACAAATCCTTACGTTTTCTTGTAGTATTAGACAGTTCGGCAGCATGAGGCGCTCGTTGCTGTGTGGCGATGTCTGAGGGGTGGCGCCTCTCGATTGCTGAGGTCTCCTGCAGGCCGCAAGGCCTGATCTCAGGCCCCAAGTTGGGCGAATCTTGGGGCGCAGTTCCAGGGTCTGGGTAGTTTTACACTTCGCAGCATGAAGCTCCGTACGAGATGCGCACGAGTCCTAGAAAGCCCATTAGGAAGTGACACGGAGCACAGCCCCGCCACTGCTCTCAAAACATGAACACACAGCTCGGGGAGCACAGAGAGAGGAAGCCAACGAACGAACAGCAGGCGGCGGTGGCAGTGCGCTGGGCCTGGTCCCCAGGCCGCCCCTCCTCACGGTGCGCCCGGACCTGTGTGGGGCCAAGTGAGCCACAAGGTGAACAGCGTGTCTGGGCGGCGTGGTACGGCCCCAGACCCCTGCACAGGGCCAAGCCAGGAGGGTCGCGAGTTTCGGTCCTGCAGGCAGCTTCCGGAGGCCCTGCTCCAAAATGAGGGGTAAATAGGACTGGGGGTGCAGCTCAGTGAAGGTGCTGAGGCCGACCCCCCACGTACGGAACACAGAGCTGAGAAGGACAGGAACATCACTCCTCACGGAGTCCCAGCCACTATTCTGGCCTTCGGTGTGGAAAATGGAAACAGACCGGGACGTTCAGGAGAAAATCAGGCAGGGTTGTGGCCGCCCAGGTCAGGAGCTCTTGGCAATGTGGCTGAAAAATGCAAATCCCAGCTCCTACTCCTTCATGGAAGTTATAATATCTGAAACAGGAAAAAACCCCGATCTCCTGAGAACACATTCCCAACACAAGTGCGCACTGCAAGCACTTCTCTCCTGCTTGGGTCCCGACTTTCTGTTATGAAAAGTGTTAGCGCTTAGGGGGGGGAAGCCACAACTGGACAGAAACAAACGCTTGACGTGCGCCATGGTGAAAACGTCTCAGCAAGCAGCCTTGCTTTAGTCATTCACATGTGCGCGTGAGAGCACAGACATGTGTGTCTGTACATGTGTGTCCCTGAGGCCGTCCTCTGCGAGGAGTGCGTACATGTCTTCTCCTGAGCTACTAAGAGCAGACTGAGAGACTGTGGCTGAGGTTTTCGAAGGCCCGGGACCATCTTGTCCGTAGGCCTGGTGTTCCCCTCTCAGGAGAAATAACTGCAGAGTCTAACACCCGCCCCGGGACAGCCCTTCTCCTGCGGCTAACAAGCCTTTCCCGGCTCCTTCGGGAATCCTTCATTCAGTAGGCGAGTCAACCTGCTTCCTGCGTCTCTGCTTTCTCACCTCCGTCCTGGGGAACTGTGTGATCCCGGTGCCATTGACTGGGAAAGCTGACATAAGACGACCAACTCTGGGAGGCAACTGAGGTGTCTGTCCTGGGAGTTGAGAGATTTGTCTGGAGCTCAGTGGGAGGTATCAGCTGCAGACAGGTATTGGGGGGTTGTCAGAGCAGACTCGGTAGCCCAGATATGAGAGCACGTGAACGGTCTAGGCTGTCCTCAGCCACCATTTACTGAGGCGCCGTGATGTGCCTGACATCACATGATGCCTTTTATTTACTTACTTCAATTCCAAAAATGAGCTCCAAATTGATCGTATGGAGAGGTGTGTGCGATAAGCCAGTGCACGGGTACGGTGTGCAGCAGGACAGTCCGCTTGCTCATCTCAGCCTTCATCGTTTCTGCGTGCTCTTCTCTTCTTGTCCTTCCCGAGACAGCCACAAGTGGCCACCGAGCTGCGCCAGCACCTGCTCCTGCTGCGTGACTGTCTTAGCACTCCCCACCCTACGCTGTCCCCGCTTCCCCTCCCCGCACAGCCTCCGCCGACCACCTCTCTCCACTTCGAGGGAGTGGACGTTCACGGCCTCTGTGTCTGCGTAGGACATGCAGCCTGTCTTCCTGTCCCTCGGGTCCCTTGACCAACGTCCTTGGGTTTGTGCATGCTGCGCCCAAGGACACAATCTCGTTCTGAGCCCGAGTCATGGTCTGTCCTGTGTGTACACATGTCCTTTCCCTCATTCGCCCGTGATGGGTGTCCAGGCGCCACATCTCGGCAGCTGTACTCAGAGCTGCGGCAGCACAGGAGTGCGGTTCCTCTCTGGCGTGCTGGGTTCGTTCTCTTGGGATCCATGTCCCGGCTGTGGGCACTGGGACTATGTGCTGTTGCCCTCCGAGGAGATCTACCCTATTTTCTGTAAAGCTAGACGGATTTCTGTTCCAACAGCAGGGTCCGACAGTCTGTCTTTCTACTCGCCAGCACCGTTTTTTGTAGCCGTCTCACTTGGACTAGGTCAAGGCGATAGCTCACTGCGCTCTGGATTTGTTTCCCCTATAATTAGGTGTTTTTCCATATTCGCCCATTTTTAATTAGATTTTTGCCAGTGAGTGTTTTGGATCCCTTGGCAGTTTTCTTTGCCATGCAGAAGACTCTTACTTTGCAGCCGTTCTGGTGAGTGCTGGGACCCTATGAGCCTTGGGTCACAGTAGGTTCTGGGGGGAGCGTTTGGGCCATTCAGGACGAAGGCCGACGTGTGCTTAGCAGATGAGGGCTGGTACAGAGAACTGGGTCGCTGAGTGATCCAAAAGGCTCCTCTCCTCTGGCAGCCCCTCCTGGATCTCTCGCTGTTTCTCCATGAGCAAGCTTTCCCTCCATCGTGTCTTTGCACCACACCATCCTGCCTGGAGCTGGCTGGCCACGGATGAATGCGAGTGACAGTCACCCTCTCCTCCTGTGACCGGCATGCCTATGACCAGCACTGAGGAAAGCAGATAACCCCACTTACCTGCTTTTTCTTCTGCCTCTTGTGGTTCTGGAATGTTATTTTTTTAAAAAATCACTGCTCGGGCCAGGGATTTAGTTCAGTGGTTCTGGTGCCTGCCTTGCAAGTGCAAAGACCCAGTTTCCATCCCCGGTAACCACATGCAACAGTGCCGGGCATGGAGACTCATGCCCACCAGCAACCAGGACCACATTCCGTACTGCTGGGTGTGGTGACTCACTCCTGTAATCCCAGCACTCAGGAGGCAGAGGCAGGAAGATTGCTGAGAATTCAAGGCTGAGCTCAGGGCCAGCCTGAACTACAAAAGTGAGACCGTGTCTCAAAAAAAAAAAAAAAAAACAAAACTCTGCTCATACTGATATCTGGCCGTGTTTGCCCCATGGTTTCTTCTAGTAGTTGAATTGTTTGGGTCTTTCATTCATTTTGAGTTAATTATTTTTGTGCTGAGAATCAGGAGAGACATGAAATGACAGATACTTCCCCAGGGTCCCCAGCATGCTGTGTTGTAGAGGTCGCTCTTTCTCCATTGTGTTTGGGAACCTGTCAAAAGTCAGCTGGCTCTAGACGCACGCACTTATTGTGGGGACTTTTGTGTTTTTACTGTGGAAGCTTTGTTATTTAGCTTAGTACTGATTTAGTTATTTGAGTTTTCTTGTCATTCTTCATAAATTCTAGGATCTTTTTCTATTTCTGTGGAGAATACTATTGGTATTTTGATGAGGATTGCATTGAATCTCAGAATCACTTTGGGTAGAATTCTAAATTGTAGAATTATAAATTTTTCAGTCCATGAACATGGGATATATTTCATTTTTTTTTTTTTGACATAGGGTCACTCTTTGTAGTTCAGGCTGGCCCTGAGCTCACTATGTAGCCCCGGCCAGCCTCGAACTCACAGCAGTCCTCCTGCCTCTGCCTCCTCAGTGCTGGAATTACAGGCATGACCCACCATGCCTGACATGTTTCCATTTTTTAGTGTCCTCATCTATGTCTTACTGATGTTTATAATTTTTATTATAGAGAGAATATACTTCCCTTGGCTAAGTGTATTTCTAGAATATTTTGTACGTAGATACTGTGAATGAGAATGTTACTTCTTTCTAAGCCAGTTCATTTTGGGGTTTAAAAGTACAACTGTTTATTAAAAGTTGGGTTTTTTTGTGGTACCGGGGTTAAACTCATAATTTGTGCTTGCAAGATAGGCATGATGTCACTGAATTAAATCCCCAGGCCTGACTATTGAATTTGTATATTAGAACTTTAGTAAATTTATATATTAGAACTTTAGTAAATTTGAATAACAGTTCTAACAGCTTCTTGGTAGAGACTTTTTTCTCATCTAACATCATGTCATCTGCAAGTAGATGAACCTGGCCCCCTCCTTTCCTGTTGGGGTGTCCTCTCCCTGCCTTGTTCATTGCTCTGGCCAAGACGTCCATTACTATGAGGTCTAACAATGCCAAAGGGAACACGTCTTAGTCCCGAATTCTGAGGGCCTATCTAAGCTTTCCCATCTGTGTGATTTTGGCCACGAGTTTGTTAAGTACAGTGTTTATGTATCCAAAGACTTTCTTTCTTTACCTAAATGTATTGAGAGTATTTTTAAATCATGAAGCCATGTTGAACTTTCTCAATACAGTTTTTCAACTGCTGAGATGATTGTGTGTCCTTCCCACCCCGATATCATGTCTGTGGAGTCATTCTTGAGCCTTTGGGATAAACCCCATTTGACCACAGTGTAGAATAATTTTGAGATGCTGTTAGAGTTAGTTTGCTGGTATTCTGTTGAGAATATTTATGTCTCTATATTCATCGGGGACAGTGGTCTAGTTTACTTTTTTTCCTGTTTTGTTGTTGGTGTTACATTGTCGTCTGACTTTGTTATCAAGGTAACACTACACTAATATGAGTTTTCAAGGGTTCCTTTTTCATCTGAGGGAGATAGTTTGAAATTCATTATTACATAGTTCTCTTAAAATTTGGCAAAACTTAGCAGAGAAGCCATTTTATTCTGGGTTTTCTTTTTAGACATTTTATTACTGATTCGATCCTGATACTCTTTATTGCTTGTCCAGGTTTTCTGTGCCCTCGTGGTACATCCCGAGCACTGTGAGTTTCTTACAGGTTTTCCTGTTTCTTGCTGTGCAGCTGTTCATTGTAGTGCTTAACGATCCTCTGTGTCCATAATGTAGCAGTTGTGATGTCTCCTCTATCTCCTGTGATTTTATCTACTGGAGTATTTTCTCTTCTTCTCTTCACTAGTCAACTTAATGGTTTGTTGGTTTTATTTGTCTTTTTATTTCACTGATTTTTTTGTGTTTTTTCCTTTATTTATTTTTTGTTTTCTGCTAAATCTTTTTTTTTTTTTTCTTTCCAGATTTTGGGCTTGGTTTGTTCTTGCCTTTCTTTCTTTCTTTCCTCCTTTCTTTCTTCCTTTTTTTTTTTTTTTTTTTTTTTTTTTTTTTTTTTTTTTTTTTTTTTTTTTTTTTTTTTTTTTTTTTTTTTTTTTTTTTTTTTTTTTTTTTTTTTTTTTTTTTTTTTTTTTTTTTTTTTTTTTTTTTTTTTTTTTTTTTTTTTTTTTTTTTTTTTTTTTTTTTTTTTTTTTTTTTTTTTTGCAGTACGAGGGATCAAACTAAGGCCCTTGTGCTTCAAAGGCAAGTGCAGTACTCCTTGAGCTAGATCCCTGGCTGTTCTTGCTTTTCTAGTTTCTTGAGTTGCATCATTAGGTTCTTTATTTGAAATCTCTCTCTCTTTCAATGTCAGAATTTGCTGATATAAACTTCTCTTTTCATACTGTTTTGGCTAGATCCCATAGGTTTTTGTATATTGTATTTTGATTTTCATTTGTTTCAAGAAATTTTCAATTTTCTTTTTTTATTTCTTTATTCAAGAACATGTTTAATTTTCATGTATTTTGATTTCCAGTTTCATTCCATATAATCCAAGATCTTCTGTATGAGTTCAATTTTTTTTTTTTTT